>CM076572.1:258208316-258382420 GCA_034641835.2 Pinus albicaulis
TTCAGTCATGTAAGGACTTGTCAAATTTGTAAACCCACTTGGTTGGGTAGCTGAGTCAAATTTTGTAAACCCACTTGGATGGGTAGCTGAGTTGAAATGTGTAAACCCACTTGGTTGGGTACTTGAGTCTCATATGTAAATCCACTTGGTTGGATGTTTGATGTAAGTATGGGTCTTTTGGTGATAGGAAGTTCATAGAGTCATGTACTTCATTGAAAAATATGTTTGAAGATTCAGCATGAAATCAGGGGGAGCTTGGTCACTTCAGTATACAACAAATCTGCAGAACGCTTCTTCTACATGAGGAGAAAAGGGGGTGAGTGTGTTGGTTTTGATCCGCCCATTGCCCTTGATGTCAAAGGGGGAGAGTGTGTTGGTTTTGATCCGCTGGTTTTGATCCGCCCTTTGCCCTTGATGTCAAAGGGGGAGAGTGACATGGTGTTTGAATGCAGATAATGGTGTCAAAGAATTGAGAGAGTGACATGGTGTCAATGTACTTATCTATTGTGGTAACCAAACACCATCGTGGTTGCCATCAAGTCCAAAGGGGGAGATTGTTGGAAATATGATGCAGAGTGTTGTCCTTGATGGCAACCCACTGAATGAAGATGAAGACATGCGACTATTGACATGTGTTGTCCTTGATGGCAAACCACCTGATGAAGTTATTCTTGACTTGATGGACTTGGTAAATGATGTAAATATGATGTGATATGATGTTTGTTGACAATATGATGCTGAGTGTTGTCCTTGAAAGGCAACCCACTTGATGAAGATGATGACAACTTACTTGATGAAGTTGTGCTTGAGAGAATATGTTCTTGATGAAGAAAATATGATGTATCTACAGTGTGTATAGAAGGAAATGAAGAAAGGAACTTAGCATGTATTAAATCCATGATGAAAAGAGTATGTTTCAAGGCATACGCAGATTTGCCTAGGAGAAGTCGCGTATGCACGCGGGAAAGAACGTTTCAAGTCGCGTATGGGCAAAAGCACTCAAAAAGTGCAAAACCAGGGGTAACCACCATGGTATTGATCCATTGTATTGGGTAATGATTCGTCTAAATGGACAATCCCCCAGGAATACCATCGGAAGTAATGTAGTTTTGGGCTCATGGTTGTAAAGCGGGGCCTGGTGGGTATTGAAGCGGATAATCCTATATAAGGAGAAGAAATTCATTGTGCAAATCATGAGTAGGTAAGATGTTCTGAGGCCAATGAATACTTCTCTGTGAAGTATATCTCGTATGGAAAGGGTAAAGGTTTGATGATAGATCTGGAAAATATGATGCACCTATGAAGAAATGACGAAGCGGGATATCTAGATCTGAAATGTGCTTGTATTTGCTAGATCTGTTTATGGAATGATTAGATCCAAGAAGAGGTGAACATCTGTCTGAAGTGAAGGGTTAAATCTGTATGAAGTATCTGTTCTGAAGAAATGCAATGACCTAAAATCTCTGAAGAACCATACGCTAGTTCGTCGAAGAGGAAGCGCATATATACGTGGCTTCGCTGAAAGAAAAGCGCGTATGCGCAATTAAATTGGTTCTGTAATATGTACAAAAGTATACGCTGGTTTGTGTGAATGGAAACGCGTATATCGGTGAAGTGAAAGCGCGTATGCAAACTAGGGTTTGCTGAATTCTGTGGTAAGAAATGACTGATCTATTCTGTTGTATTGCTGCTATCTGTATTCTATTGTTCTGAGTTGTCTGCATCAGTTTGATTGTATGATTGAGCTTAAATGTATGAAGGGAGAGGGTCTAGTCCGAAAATATGATGAAATGTGGCCTATTGTTCTTATTGAAGTTGTTGATCCAAGCAGAAAAATTGATGAAACGTGTCCGAAGGGGTGGCCGTGAGGGCTGTAGCCTGCCGTGGTTGTAGCTCCCTTCCAGTGAGGCCGGTAAACGAGATCGGGGGTCGTGAGCTCCTTCCAGGAGAGGCCGGTAAACGCAGGCCGTGGGGTTGAGCCTCCGAGAGGTCAAACGAGCACGTGTGGGTGCCTGTCGGGTCAAGTCTGCGCTAAAGACATATGTTGTAAGATGTTTTCTCTATAATAAAATATTGAAGGCCGAAAAGTAACCTACTGTGGTTTTCTCCTCGAATTTGGGTTTCACCTAAAAACTCGGGTGTTCATGTGCAGGATGCTTAGGTGATGGTTTATTCTATTCTACTTCATTGCTTATCAGTTTATAGAACATCTAATGAATGAATGATGGAATGATATAAGTGAAGAACTAATGGCATAATTAGATCTCTGTGTATACGCGAGTTTTATGAAGGATATCCGCGTGTATACGCTACTTGGCTTCAGCAAAGTAGCGTATGGGTTTTAAGGAAGGAAAAAGTAAAAAGTTTCAATATGCTGTAAATACTGATTCACCCCCCCCTCTCAGTATTTTTCCCAACATCTTCCTCTAATACATCAGCAGATATTTTGATGGTTGTGACTCGATCGCAAGATTATGGTAGTAAAAACCCTATTGCTGGTAAAGAAGTAGAAAATTCTAGTTCTCCACTAGCTACATCTCCTTTGGTTTTTGATCCACTGCATATCGAGAAACTGAATCCTGATTTAGTAATCAAACCTCCTGGAAAAAGTGTACTTCGTAAATCATCTTTCAATCCACATGCAAGAGCTGCTCAGAATTACAACATTGTGGAGGATTTAGCAATTTATCCTTCAGCAATGTCGGCCTTGGAAGTACTGCAATCATGTCCAGCACAAAGGAAATTACTCTTATCAACAATTGGAGCTGTAGATCTTTAGGATTAAAATCTCATGGTCTTCGATTTAGAAAATTTTACACCTCGTCTCCCTCATCAAATGGCTTTTCATATCCCAGTACTAGTAAAAAACAGACGTTGCTTTCATATTGTTATTGATGAAGGAGCATATACGTGTATCATGTCGTTAAACTGTTGGAAATCACTCGGTTCTCCAACCCTTAACCAGTCACCAACAATCCTCAAAGCTTCTAATGGAAGAGGATTCCATCCATTCGGAATTTTACAAGATTTACCTATAGAAGTCGAAGGGAAAACCGTTAATTTAGATGTGGAAGTAGTTGATGCCCCTCTAGATTACAACCTTCTTCTGGGTCGAAGTTGGTCTTATGCTATGACTGCTATCGTGTCATTTGTCTTTCGGATAATTATGTTTCCTCATCAAGGAAAGATTGTGAAAGTCGATCAGCTCTCATATTATTCGTCTAACCCAACTTCTACTGATAGTATTCAGCACATAGGAAAAACGACTATCCCTTATGAGGATGTAGGAGTAGGTTTAATCAAAGATTCCTCTTTAATGGGAACTTTTTCTCTGCCTCCACCTAACATACCGCATAATATTTCTAATATCAATATGATTACATCAAGCACTATTCCATTTGCTGATCCTTGGATAGTGCCTTCAGAATTAGAATTGGATTCATTCAATGGCAGGATGCTTTTGAGTCCTTTTGAGATAGCATATCAAGTAGTACAGTCATTTTCCGATTCTTTATCAACTAATAATGATCCGATGAATGTGATCAACGAAGAGTCATTTTCAACATCAAGCTCAACTACAACATCAATTCTTGATCCTTTTTAACAAGTGTTTCATACTGATGAAAGAATTCGTGAATTATTGTCTGAAGATGAGTTACCATGGGATGATCTCCATCATAGGTCATCATTTTTATCTGAGCTTGATAAATTTGAAAATAATTTTTCCTTTATTTTTATAGCTGATTATGTCAGGGAACATCAGAGTCCAATATGGATCACAAATTTAGATTCTGAAGTAAATTTGGGGAATATTTCTTCTACCATTCCTATTGACATCTCAGTAAAACCCGAAATTATTGAAAACATTCATATAGGTGCTTCATGTACACTAGATGAAATTTATACATATAAAGCCCTATTTCAAGAATTCCGTGGCATATTTTCCTGGTCTTATGAAGAAATTCCAGGAATCGATCCCAACATTGTCATTCATGAAATAAAGACTTACCCAGATGCTAAACCTGTCAGACAACGATTACGTCCGATACATCCACAAAAAGTTGTTGCCATTAAAGCCGAAGTTGAGAAATTACTAAGAGAAGGTTTTATTTATCCGATCCCATTAACAGATTGGGTATCTAATATCGTTCCTGTTACGAAAAAACAAGGAACAATACGAATATGTATTGACTATAGGGATATTAACAAAGCTTGTCCTAAAGACAATTATCCAACTCCTTATATCGACCAAATTATCGACGATTGTGCTGGAAATGAAATGTATTCATTCATGTACGGATTTTCCAGATACAATCAAATAAACATACTCCCTGCCAATCAACGAAAACCAGCATTCATTTGTCCTTGGGGAACGTTTGCTTACTGTAAATTACCTTTTAGATTAAAGAATGCTGGGGCAACTTTTCAAAGGGAAATGTCCTATGCTTTTCATGACATTAAACACATTGTAAAACCTTATCTCGATGATTTACCAGCTCATTCGTTACACAGGGAAGATCATCCTACTCACTTACGAGCAATTTTCATGATATGTAAGTATTATAAGATTCGTTTGAATCCACATAAGTGTGTTTTATGTGTACAATCTGATAGGTTACTGGGATTTTTCGTTTCGAAAGAAGACATCCGTGTCGACCCTTCCAAGGTTGAGGCCATTATCAATTTACCTCCTCCTTCCTCACTCCGCTAACTCCAAAGTTTGCAAGGGAAAGAAAACTTTCTGCGTAGATTCATCCAGAACTATGCTGAGTTAACCAAAGGTTTTACCAGGCTTTTGAAACAGAATATTCCTTTCATTTGGGATGAGATCGTTGGTCGATATTTTGATGCTTTAAAACATGTGTTGACCCATGCACCGTTACTGCATCCACCCAATTATAGCCAAGATTACTTTTAATACTTAGCAACCTCTGATTCCACTATTGGAATGGTCTTAGTTTAGGAAGATGAATTCCACAATGAACATGTGATTTACTATCTCAGTCGAAATCTCAATCCTACAGAGATTAAATACTCACATGTGGAGAAATTGGCCTTGGTAGTAGTTCAAGCTGTCCAACGTTTTCGTCATTACATTTTGTTACGAAAAACAACAGTGATTTCTAATTGTAACCCGATGATGTACATTTTGACTAAAAAATTACTTGGGGGAAAATACTCGAAATGGATAGTTATCCTTCAAGAGTTTGATTCAGAATTTGAAAAATTCAAATCAAAGAAATCACTAGTGTTCGCGGAACTAATGTGTGATTTCCCAAATACTGAAATGGAAACTTTGGTAAAGCATATGATCGGTGATGAATCTATGTTTCTTATTAGTATGTTAGATCCTTGGTATGGATATATCATCATTTATCTCCAAACCCAAACTTTTCGGCCTGAAATTTCACGTTCACATCGACGAAAGATCCATTACCAATCCCAATGATACAATATTGTTGGAGACACGCTTTATCGTCGTGGTGCGGATTCTGTATTTTGTCGTTTTTTAACTCATGAAGAGGCTGAACGTGTTTTTAATGATTGTCATTCCATCTCATGTGGCGGTCATATGTCTGGGTATGCCACAACCCAAAATATATTGCATGCTGGTTATTTTTGGCCTTCGTTATTTAAATATTGTATTCTTGCAGTCCGAAAATGCCACAATTGTCAAATTTTTGATCGGAAGATGAGTGCACCACCCGCTCCTCTTCACCCCATAATTGTTGTCAGTCCTTTTGCAAAATGGGGCATTGATTTCATTACATGTAACCTTCACTCCACCAGGGGGCATAGGTATATTATTCTAGCAGTAGATTATTTTACCAAATGGGCTGAGGCGATGCCTACATTTGCAGCAGATGAAAAAACTGCAGCTACTTTTGTATTCAATCACATGATTGCTTGATTCTATGTACCCCAAGCTATTGTTACCGATCATGGGAGCCATTTTTGAAACATTATGATGACTAAAATTTCTCACCAGCTTGGCCTATGCCATGATAGTTCTACTCCATATTACTAGCAAGCTAACGGTCAGGTTGAAGCTATCAATAAAGTTTTAACTACTATGATTAAACGGATAATCAGAATTCATAAATTGAATTGGCATACTATGCTTTTCATAGCACTTTGGGCATTCCGAACCTTAGCAAAAACCGCAACAAGTTTCACTCTTTTTCAACTAGTCTACGGTTTAGAAGCAGTGTTACTGATTGAATGCAAAATATCGTCACTCCAATTAGCCATAGAGTTACTACCAGCTACCTCTGAGGAGGAAAAATGCTTTTTGTACCTGGCACAGTTAGATGAGACTCGACGCATATCTGCATTGGCAGCCGAAGCTCATAAAAAATGTGTTAAAGCTCAGTACGATAAAAGTGTTACACCTCGTATTTTTTCAGAAGGCGACCTAGTATTGGTATATGACCAAGCTAATGATAAACTAGGAGTTGGAAAATTTGAACCTATGTGGCATGGTCCTTATATTGTCAAGCGAGTGCTTGCAAAAGGGGCTTACGAATTGATTGATTATGACGACGTATCTTTAGGTAAACCCAGAAATGGACTTTATCTAAAGAGATATTATGATTGATTTTTTGTGAAGATCTTACATGTAGATTAGTTATTTTTCTAGATTAGATGCTTTAGATTAGATGAGTGTGTCTAGTGAAAATTTTGTGTTGACTACTATTCTTGCTTATCTTGATTACTCTTGATATTGCAGATGTCAACGTCCCTTCAAGCCTACAGTGGCTTTGCTAATGGTGCCTGTCGTAGTACACGAAATATTTCTTCCAAGGCTTGGGTCATCTATTCACCCACCGATGAGTTAGTTTCTATGCATGGGGTAAGCCTCGGTCAAACAACGAATAATGTTACAGAATATAGCGCCATGATTGAGTTATTATCTGATGCCATTTCATTTTGCATTCAGCGTTTGATCATTAGGTTAGATTTTGAACTCATTGTATTGCATTTAAACAGAGTATACACAATTAAAAATCTAGTGTTACTGAGATTATTCTTGAAGGTTCATCTCTTGGAAAGACAGTTTGATTACATTGAATATCAACACATTCCGAGAAATTTAAATACATTGGATGATGCATTAGCTAATAGTGTTATAAATATACATTTGTGACATTAAAACAATAAGTTAAAACAACATTCCATAAGTGTTGAACAAGGTAGCCGTCGAAAGTAGTCATATCATAGATAGAGTTTGTGTTTCAAAAAATATTACATCGTCTAAGACCATAGGTTTAAAACACCTTATGATCCGAAAGGTAGTGATACAAAAAACAAAAATACAATGATCTGCGATGATCATCCACTATCCGTGGTGATGATCATGATAATACAGTATCGCTCGTGCCACTCTACGCAGATATCTCCGAAACTGGCCAGTAACACCAGCAACATGCCTCTGGAGGCGTAAAGGAATATCATCCATAGTAGTCTCTGGAATTTCTCTGGTTAAACTCTCCAGGTTCTTCTCTAAATTAGTGAGAATCTCTGCTACCTGATTCTCTGGCGGTGCAATAGTGTTTGTTCGCTTCCTCTCGAAGCGACGAAGATTGGCTGGTCTTTGTGGACCAACATCTGCATTTAAATTTTTTACACCAGTAATAAGACGATTGAAAACAAAATAAAAAATTAGAATTAAAAATACATCAAAATGATTGATATACCTAACTCGTCCCACTGTGTTCCTGGAGGAAGAGGCATTTCAGGGTCACCACGGAAATCTATCCTTGCATACAGAAAATCTTCAATGTCAAAGATTTGGTTCTGTAGCCAATGAAAGTATGCAGGTGTAAATTGAACTATCTCAGAACCCTCTCCATGACGGGCCATGACTTGTACCCGGCGGGCCATCCGAGGCTCTCTGACTCTACCAGCATCAACATAGATAAGCTGGGGGGCAAGAGATGGAATCCTCTCCAGAGCAAAAGAAACTACAATAGCTCCATATCCAAAGTTTTTCAACTTTGCGTTCTTAGCTCTGGTCAATTGGATTTTTACATTAGCCAATACTCCTTCACACTAGTTGAAGATGGTGCCTCTATAGCATTCAATCGCTATCTGCATCTGGGCTTTAGTAGCCATGTGTGGAGCTGCACTCCCACACAATCTAGCCATTGTGAACGCAACCACTTTGAGTTCAAGAAGGATAATGGTTTTTATATCAATGTGGTTGTCTTTTGGATCAGCCTCTTTGTTAAAAAATTCTTGTTGGTAGCTAGCTATAGACTGGCCACCTTGCCTAGCCCCAAACAAGGAAATAGGTTCTCCTATTTTGGACAAACCTGTAAGGAAGTATATATCCTTTAGATCAATTTCGAGTCGATGATCACCGATAATGAAACACTGTTCTTGAACATCCCACCTGTTCACCAACCATGTCAAGAGCTCTACTTGAGCCCTCATGCCCTGCATTGCCCAATACTTGTATAATCCACAATTTTTCAAAACACGCATTGTGGGTAAACTTCCCATAGTTGCCTCATCTATTGCCTCATGTTCATGTTCTCTCCATTCAAGCATTATGGATACTCTGCAATAGACATTTTGAAAGATTGTATCCAATTAGAATGAAAAATTTTGGCTTAATTTGAGAGAAAACATGTTTTTATTTTGTTCACGGCGCATCCACACTTTTTTCATGAAGACAGTGTGAGCTACCGCACACATTATACACGACCTGCAATACCCCAAGAGTGATTTTTTGAACCTATTTTTCTCTTAAAAAATGATTCTAAAGCCTAAAAAGAGAATGTAAATGGACAAAAATGAAGAGAAATGAATTGTGGATTACCTGGAGTCGACGGTTTTGGATTTGGACAGTCAGTTCTTTTGATATCTCCTTCGGAGCTTTTTCTACCAAAAGCTTTCAACTTTCACTCTGGATGAAAATGGTAAAAATGAATTGGTTAAACTACTTTTTATAAATATTTTTTGAATAAATGAAATAATATTTTATTTATTTTCTATTTTGAAAGGTTATTTTTCAAATAATTTTTACTTATCTAAAACATGTATGTTTAATTTTTGGGTTTTTGTGTAGAATATAGGATTTTCGGGTAAAATAATCATTTTGGCAAATGAGTATGATTTTTGTCACTTTTTCGAACTCGTTAAAATTTACAGAAAAATCGACATTATATGAGTATGTTTTTTTTACTTTTTCGAACTCGTTAAAACTTATAGAAAAAGCAAAACCATGGAGTCCTTTTTTAAACCCTTTTCAGACTCTCTAAACATGAAAAGATTTCCGAGTAATTGACTATTTAAACTTGTTAAATGAAATGAACAGTCGCCCCTTCAGTATAAGTTTACCCCTTTTTCGGATTGAAATGGACTATTTACGAAAAAGGTATGCATTGACTAATCATGGTCATTAGAGTTCTCTCCTGCATTATTTTATCCTTTTTCGGGCCTGAGAGAATAAATTTACGAAAAATTCCACCCATGGAGTTTTCTTAAGTTTTTCTTCTGACTCCCTAAAATTGAAAAACACTGAGTTTCACCTATACTAGAATTGTTAAAACTTAACAGTAAAGGACCTGTAAATTATAAATAGGAATGAACCACTCCTTCTTAGGATTTGATTTTAATACTAAGTTGGACTCATCCGAAGGATGAGATTATATAGCAAGCAAATATTATCCTCCTCAAGCTTGTAAAAAATAAAGATGTACTTGCCAGAAATGGTGGGGGAAAAAGAGAGAAAATGAATCCAATTGTCACACTTTGTTTTAAAAAGTTGTATACCACTCTTGAACACGACACTTTTGTCACATTCATGTCTGGGATGGGAAAATCCTTTCACCAAACAGTTAATCAAACCACATTGAAAGACTTCAGCTGGTTTCTGGGTATTAGCTTTAGGTCAATCATCACCATATGCAGTGTCGTTATATGTTCAAGAAATAAGTTTAATAAACCATCCATTGAAAACATGTGTCTCCATTCGCATTGACCATCCCTGAGTCATTCCTTGCTAAAAATTTCTTCAAAACTTGACCTAATGGTTTCGTGTCGTGGGCTTTCCTACAACAGATCACTTTCTATCAATGACAGCTCATCATCTAGAAAGTTGATCTAGAATCCTAACAGTACCTTGGAATCTGCTTGCCTTAATGGCAGGTTTCTCACCTTCGACGACAGGTTGCATCATTGACCTTTGATCAAATGATTCTGTGAAATGTTCGAGTTCAGATCATAAATTCACATTTCATGGATTGTACTGAGTACTTTGAGAACCATTTTCATTACTGGTGGTTTCTCTCACACTTGTTAACAATTTACATCATCGACTGGTAATCAAGTGGTTTCTACCATGTTTGACTCCAACAAAATTAATTGCATGGATAGAATCGTACTAGTTCGAGAAGCAGGAATCAAGACCCTGGATCTAGTTTCCACCATCCAGGCTGCGAGGAATTTTATTATTCATCATACAGTAGACCATACTTGGTATGATGATGATGTGGTGGGGAAGCAGGATGCTTTGTTGCGTTGGCTCTTCTTGAGAGAGTATGGGAAACCAACTTGCTATAATTATGGTATGGTATGGAAGCAAGAAGCTTTGTTGCAATGGTTTCTATTAGGAGAATATGGTTTGACATATTTCATGTCTACCCATATGTCTCTACTTCTTATTTTTCACAATGTTGGGATGATGCTTGGATCCAACAAGGCTAACAAGGCTAAAGATGAAAGAATGGAGAGACATAGTCTACTTCATGAGGCATGGGGTGGAGGAATGTTTTGTGAATTGGGACATTCCTTTTGTGGGAGGACCACTTCATTTCATGTATCTTATGTATTAATGGTGATGTTGGATAGCATGTGGTTGTCACTTGGAACTTCATTGAAGATGAGGGACATCTAACTACACAATTGGAGGTCACTCTAAACATTCTAGAGAGGCAACTTTGGAGAGGGGCATGCATAACATATTGCAGCAAATGGGCAGGCCTTCCTTGTGAGGATTCCATTTGGAAGGAGATAGATGGTTGGAGCATCTAATTTTGCAGTTGCTTGAGGACAAGCAAAATTTTGACAGGGAGGACTGTAATATTCCAAATTTTACATTTGTTTATTGGAATATTAGAGTTCTTGTTTTTCTTAACTAATTAAATAAATGGGTGGAGGGACCCATAACTGCTTAAGATGAATAAATCCACTGATAAAAGTGTGAACATGGTTAACTAGTTGTTAGACCTACATCATGGAATAGTTGAGAAGCTTATTAATGAACCAAGAGTGGAGATTTAACATCATTAAAAAGAAAGAACATGGAGAGATGAAGGAGTCAAATAAGATCTAGGAGTAATCAAAGTAAGATCATAGAGCATTAAATGATGAGATGATGGAGGAAGTGGTGCATTAGTGCACATATGATGGAGTGGGAGAAAATTAAATGTAGAGATCATGGAGAGACAACGCAGTCAACATGGATACCTATGTCCACATGTGAAACGTGGTTATGAGGTGGGCCAAGGCATGGGAAGGCTCATAATCTATATAATTAAGATGAAGGAAACATTGGAGACGAGCTTGTATTATTGATTATTGATTTGTTTAGATCTAGATTTGTCATTTGACTTTTATATGCACGCATTAGGGGAATTTTGAGGTCTAAAATGGGCCTCCTAATGAAATTATAAAATAATAGTGGAAATAATAAAATAAGATTAGATTACATCATCAAATTTTAGAGGGAAAAAAGGAAAAACTACTTTTTCAACTCGTATTTTCAACTTCTTTCGCTATGGGTTTACTCAAATTTAGAGCGGGAACACTCATTGGATGCAGAATTTGATTCATCATCCAAGGAGTACACATGTTGCATACTTTTTATGGACCCCGCTACATGAAAAATGAGAAATACATGAAAATTGTGATTGAAATCACGTTTTTCATGTATTTCTCATTTTTTGTGTAGCAAGGTTCATCAAAAGTATGAAACATGGGTACTCCTTGGATGAGGAATTAAATTCTACATCCAAAAAGTACTCCCATTCAAAATTTGAGTAAAAACTTCGGGAGATAAGTTGAAAATACGAGTTCAAAAAGTAGTTTTATTATCTTATTATTTTTTAATATTTTTACTTTTTAACTCCAAAAATGGTGAATCATCCCCCATGATTGATATCATCATATTGAATCCTATTGGTCTTTATAAAATTTATTTTGGTTGTACATTTTTCTTTGGAGGCCCCTTTTAGAGCTCAAAATTCCACTAATGCTTATGTTGTTTAGCTAAGTCTGCAGTGCTGTTTAGCACATGGTGTTCCCGAGCGAGAATCCCACCCTTACCCATGGGGGACTTTGCGTGCCTACTCTGGGAAGGTTATTATGAGCTACCATTCATCATCAGGCATTGGTTCCATATTGTTCCTACTCTTGCAACCCATAAATATTAAAAAATAACACATTTCTGCATTAGGGTTTGAGAGGAGGAGGTTGTCCTTTAGTATTTCAGCTGAGGAACCAGTGGAGGGTTCATCCTTTCACTTTGAGCTTCAAGTTCAGCCTTCCAGCACTTCAAATCCATATCAAGCATCAGGCCAAACATATCATATCTCCATGCAGCAACAGTCCCATCAAGAATTGCGCAGTCTAGTCTTGTAGATCCAAAGGAGGATGGAAGTTTCCAGTACTTTAGCTGGAAATATTGTGAGGGATCTTCCCATCACTTTGTACTTATTATTTCCATCATCCTTGAGCTGAATAGACATATTTTGAAGCAGGCATCAACCTCTCCCTCTTAGACAATGTATATTTTCCAGTTGTTGTGTATGCAACAATTGTCATCTTGAGAGGAGGAAGAAGAAGTTAGATCTCAAGCTTCTATCTTGGAGATATGAAGGAGGGATCAACCCTCAAAGCATAGATCTGATCTATATCACATTTCAGCCATCTTATATCATTTTATGCTTCAAATCTGCAGAACCCAATAGTCAAGGGATCAAACCTTAGGAGGGTGAATTTATGATCTTCTTAGATCTAGATTTCCTTTCTGGGTTATCTTGGGTTTCCATCATAGTGCCCAGATCTGCAATCTTGGCATCATCACAGCTCCAGAGCACCATAGATCTACACTTTACCTTTCATCCAACAGCTGTAAGATCATCATCAGCTGAAGGAAAAACGCAGTATTCAGCTTCCAGCAGCTCTAGTTACGCAGTGCCTGCTTTGGCATGATTTTAGGGTCATTCTAGGCCACTTTCTTGGCTTGAGTGCTTCTATTTTATGCACTATTGTATCTATTATTCATCTCCACATAATAAAATGGCTCACCTATTATGTCTATATCTATGTTGTTCATAATCTTATGTGTACATAATCTGTTGTTTCAAATATTGTGTTTGTGTATTACTGCATTCTCCCTTTTGGGATATTACATACTTCCTGACTTCTTATATCCTATTGACTCTAACACCGGGAAATTTTGTTTTGAATAAGGTGTGTATGTAATGCAAAATTCCTAATCCTCTTATCTTATTTTAGGTTAATAACCTACTAACCTACCTACTAAGTGATTAACTCCTGTAATCGATTCTTATAAGTATTATTAGTATACATACAAGGTATGCATATTCTAGCTGCATACTCACATCTTGCATGAATACATTAGTATTCTATGATTGGTCTGAAGATTGATTAATGTTTAATTAAATCATTAACCGTTAATCATGATTAATAAATAAATAATTATTTATAGTTAATTTGATATTATATTAATTAGGAATATCACAAATCCATCTAATTTGATTGACCCTTAAGTAAATATTATTATTTTATTATTATTATAGAATTACAATGGGGGGAGATAACTAAGAGTGTATTCTTTGGTTGGGAATATTATTTTAGGGATAGGAGGAGGATTTTTTTGAGGTTTTGGGGCTATCAAAAAGAGTGGCATATTTTGGTGTTGGACACTAGAACAAGTGATAATATAGGGAAATCACACATATTACAATTGCATGTTGGACTTTTGATTAGAGAGCTAGGGAACTTGTGGAAGTTCCCTAGGCTAGTAAGTTGGATAGGATTTTCTAGTTGGAAGGGTAGCATATTAAGTCAGGTGGTTTCAAAAATATCGCCATAATTGAACCATCGTAACTAGGTATTCTTCTTATTGTTTTCTTAAGTTATGAAAATGGTTCATAAATCAATTTTTAATATGATTTTAATATATTATGTCAAATATATTGTGTTTTTAAATATGTTTCTTTTTTATATTCTTTGAAAATGTGGATTTTTTTTTTAATATTTTGAGGACCCCATAATGGTTCCTTATATTGAGGGAGAGCATCCCACTATTAACATAGTCAATTGAACCAATAGTGGAATTGAATCCAACAAATATTTCAATATATGGAAATACGTGATCTACACTTTCAAGTTATGTAGCTCACAAAGCAAATGAAGCAACATGTATTTTGAAGGACTTCATTTCTACATGATTTCAAATGACATAAGTTCCTAATCGCACATGGAAAATCTTAAATTTGTATCCATTAGCAATAACTCTTCACAAGGAAGGAAAATCTAGGTATTCAAGTATGTTGATATTTCTAAGGGTTTCTCTTGACATAGTTAAAATACCACAACAATACAAAGAAAGGTTTTTTTGTCAAGTTGTCTGACTTCTCCAGATATTACATCATACTTGATTGAGAAACTGTGATCCAGGGGTATCCAACCCGTAAAAATCACCTTCGGATCACACCTAGCCTAGGCCACCCTAGACCTTAACATGGCTGGATTTTTTCCCATGGATTTTTGAACTAGTGACCTTCACATCATGGAGTGACTTAAAAATACACCCCATCACCGTCTATTCTACACCCCGTGGGTTGTACAAAGAAAGGTATTTAAACATGATTAAATTGTAAAAAAAATTGACAACCTCTTAAGTGGAAAGGACATACATCAATGTGTTTTACATTTGTTAAATTCTTGAATTCATTGGTACACACCTTAACTCCATTATTTTCAAAGACTCCAAATTAAAAAATTCATCTAGCAAATTTTCTAAAGTATTATGCCATCCTTCTAGACTAGTTGTTGAAAAGTAGAGTGCAATAGATACAAGCACTATTTTTGAAATATGGTAATTAATTGTGAATATATATTACAATTATTTTATCTTCATCAAGAAATCACACTACATAAATTCAACCAATAACCATGAAAGGAAAGTAGAGGTCACAATGTTGAAAACTTAGGTTGTCTCAAAAACTTAGCTCCTTAGAAACTTTGGTCTCTTTCTTAGATTCCTTCCTACATGTATGAAAGAGAGAGATATGTGAGTGATAAGTGAATGTATAAAATGAAAAATTTGAAGTGTATTTTACAGCCAATATATCCAAGAGACATGTCTCTTAAATTAAATCACGTCTCTTTGTAAATTAAATTCTAGTAAGTCTATACATTCACATTTTTACTCATATTTGTTAAAGTGTTGAAGATCATGTAGTTAATGGAGGGTAGTAAATCCTCATAAGTATATTTATTTACATCTTGTTCTTGTTCTGTATTTTATGCAAATAATTTCTTAAAATATGGTGGGTAGTAACTAATGATAAATATTTTAATTTACATGAGTATGAACTATTTTCAAGAATCTTTATTTTAGGTGGTTTTCTTGATTTCCTTTATTTTAATTTTATTTCTTAATTTGAAATTTAATTTCTACATCAAGGATTATGAATAATGACCATAGCTATATTATTCAACACTCCCTCTTACCTAGGGAGGTATTCATAATGTCTATCTAGATGTTTTCTGTATATATGATCTTTCTAAAAATAAAGGTAAATCTCATCGAAAGTATATTATCTAGGTCAATACCTTTGACCTACATCAACATCACCATCAATATGTACCACAACCTATTTTATCTGTCCTAACTAATGCTACTTACTCAACTAGTTACGATGATCCATTCGGTGCTTCACCTCATGGTACTATGACTAGTTCAGGGTTGCATCCCCCATGATTAAACCCTAGGGAAACCTATGTAGAAAATCAAAAATCCTCTTTCTAGGTCATGGCGTTGAGCTAGAGGAAAACAACGCATGATTTTCCAGGCCTTAGAGACCATTCCTTTCAATAATGTTTGTCCCTCATGCTATCTCACCAACAATCTGAGTCATGCTTATGGTGTCACCAATAGTATGAGTCATACCCCTATTATCCACCCATCAACAGTCTAGTCCAAGCTCTTATTTTTACCAACAGTATGAGCCATGCTCCTATTGATGTCACATCAATGTTTCCTCTCAAGGATAGAGGATTTTTCCACTAGTTTAAGCTTGTCTCTGAAGTATACAAACTTCACCTGAAACAAAGGATTTGTGAGAATGTCCGACGTCTACTCATTAATGGAGGTATATTAGAGCCTAACCACTCCCTTCTGTACCATATCATGAATTTAGTGGTACTTGATCTCAATATAATTTGTCTTATCATGGAACATTGGATTTTCAATCAGCTTCACACAACTTTGATTATCATAGAACAAAACAGTTGGTTCTAACGCCTGGTCGAACAATCCAGAGAATAAATTTTTGAAGCCATACTCCCTCACAACATGCTAAACAAGTTGCAATTTAATCTTCTTCTACAATATCTAGTGTGACAAAGGAATTCTTCCTACCCATCCAAGATATCATAGTAGAAACCAAACTATAACATACAGATGTACTCTTCTTTTCATTCACACTCCTTTCCTAGTTAGAGTTTGTGTATCCCTGTAACCTTACAATACCATTCAAAGCATAATATCTCAAATAGGAGTCAAAAACACTGCACAAATATCTCAATGTATTCTTTTCTATAGTCTAATTCTCACATATCAGTTTCATCTAGAACTAGCTCAAGGTGTTTAATGCAAAGAACATACCTGGCATGGTATTTACTAAATACATCAATGATCCAATAAAATTTCAGTACATGGATGGATCCACCAGGTCAGGCTTGGATTCTCTTAACTTTATCAGGTTTTTAACCTTAGGAGTTGCCATAAACTTGCACTTCATCATTCCAAAATTCTGAAGGATTTTGATGACATATTTTCCTTGTCCAAGAAGGATTTCACCAGGGCTCTGCCATAATTTCAACCCCAAATAGTAATGCATCAAGATAAGATCCTTCATGTCAAATTCAGATTTCATCTCCCTTTTAATTTGATACATATTCTATTGTTATCATTTAGAGCTCCCTCTAAAGCTAACATAAGTTTTTCTATCTGCCCCTTCTTTGGTACAACATATCATAGTAGCTCCACATGAGTCCTTAAGTGTCTTCTTAAATTATTATACTTCTTCAAAGTCTTGATGACTGGAGAAAAAACATGATATCCCTCTTAGTCAAAGAATCTTATATTCTATCATCTCTATCCATGGACAACAATAATTCAAATTTTCTTATCTGCCTCCTCCCTCTTAATCTCAAATCTTAAAATCTTGATTCTAGGACATATCATTTTATCACTAACTTTGCTTTATTCTTTCACTTCTTCTCCCTATGTTGCCAGAGCCATTGGAAAAATTCAATGTGCATATGCAATCTTCACTAGGAGGCCATGGAAAAAAAACTTTTGAGAAGAATCCTAGCTCCCTTTTGATATTGGAGTTCTTGCATAAGCTTCATTCATAATGTCATCACGAAGTCATATCTTCCTTACATGAACGATTTTTTCTATTTTCAACGAAAATGACCAATTCAAGATGTTGTTGCTTGTTAGGGTTTTACAAACCCTTGATTCTCAATGTCATAATCAAATGTTAGAATCCTAGAATTGACATACCCTTCACATATCCAATATTCTTGAAAATCAATCAAGGGAGTCCAATGATGATTTTATTTCTTTAAATCATTGGAGCAATAGTGTTTTTCTCATAAGAGCTTGGCCTTCATTTCAATGTACAAAGAATAACTTCATCATTCTTATATGGTAGATGGAAGATATATTTCCTTGCATAAATACTTTCTCTGAAATAAAACCTTGAATATATTTGGTCATTTTTTCCTTGACTTGTCATAGTTCAGGGTTTGCAAATGAATTTATCAAGAAATCCTTAGAAACTCCAAGCTTGAAGAGGGGCCTAGCCTTTACTTATGAACTTAAGATATTTAAGCCAACCAAGTGACCTTAAAAAAATCATCTTTAGATTTTGTAGAGCTAATTTCCAGGCTTCTTCAATGTAGCAATTTGATATTTTTGGCTTAGGTAATCTTATGATCAATTCTCCCTCTGTTTCTAAATATATCATCATTATTCTTAAGAGATAATTCAACATATTTTTCACTTTAGGCAAGATTTTTTCAAATCTATACTACAAATATACTTTCAACAATCATTTTCAACGTAGGGTTTATGACATAATAACTTCTTTCAAAGAAAGCATATGTTTAATACTTCCATATGAGGAAAGGTCACAAAATTTCCTTATGTGGTTGTGATATGATCCACAGTCATTACTCTAAAGTGTTAGCTTTCCAATTCTTCTTGTAGGTTTAATTTCCATGAATAATTCAACATTGTGTAGTATTACATTCTTCCTTTAGACATGTTCTGGTCATAAGGTTAATAAGGATACTTTAGGCTGATATATCAGTGCAAACTGTTGAAAATGGAAATACGAACTATGTAAAATGACATCAAAAGGGATTCTAATTTAATTTTCCCTTAATTAAATCAGAAGGAAATTGTAATTCCACATCACATGACATTTTTTATGAGTTAACTGAGTTTGGAAGACTTAGTTAGCTCAGTCAATTTGAGTTGAGGGTAAAACTAGAGGCATGTAGAGTTCACTCTAATTTCTAGGGGGTCCAGTTGCAGTTTAGTTTGAGTTGTAATTATTTGAGTTAAAATTAGTTTAACTAGTTCTAACTGATGGAGGATCTAGTGAGAGGTCCAGTGAATTAAATATGATTTAATTCACATCCAGTGATCAATGAGATAACTGATAATTCACTATAAATAGTTGTTTCACATCAGTTATAAGGAATACCCATTTGATATTGGAATTAAAGGGAAGTATACTATCAAATGTATAATTAGAAAATTTTACAAGTCATGCATGAGGTCAGCAGGATTCCTTGGATGTATTGCACAATAAATTATTCGAAATTTCCTAATTAATTGGGGCTCAATTCCCTTAGGAGCATCCAGAGGCAAGGAAATTGGTTAAGTATTGGACCAAAATTTCTTAGATCATAGTGGGAAGTCAGAGATAGTGCGGAGAGCTCTCAAGCCTAAGAGAAGCATTATATTTTTTAATATTCTTGACTTAATGCAATATACAGATAGTAGGGTTTTTAGCTGATGCTTTAACCATATACATATTTTTGTTTTCCGATTGAAAGTCTCTCTCTTTATTGTTCATTTGATTGTGTGATCGTAATTGGTTTCTGAAATTTGTAGGATAGATTAAAGTATTTTGTGCTAACGTATTATAAGATCAATTGAATCTATGTGGATTTTCTACATGGTATCAGAGCAGGCATCACTATATAAGAGAAGAATACGAGTTTGTTTTGAACAGGTGAATCGAATTTGCAGATTTATTCTTCAGGACCAACAACAGATCATGATTTATTTCTATGGATTGAAACTCGAATATTCCCTTGAGGGTAGTTCAAATTACATAGATTGGAAGGATAGGATGGAGGCAATGTTGGAGGACAATAGTTTGAAGTAATTCATAGACAATAATATTCCCAGGTCCACAACAACAGATGCTAAAAATCTTAATGCATGGAAGATGAATGTAGCAAAGACGAGGAATATTTTGTTAGAAAGAGTTTGATATCATATTGTCTCGAACATCCATGGAAAGGAAACTCCATATGCTATGTGGAAGGCCTTAACAGATTTGTTTTAGAACAAAAGTGACCACAAGAATCTGGTGTTGAAAGACAAGTTCAAAAAAATCAATATGGGGGAGGGCGAAAAAATACCAAAATACTTAAAGAAGTTCACTCAATGTCAATATGAGCTTGGAAGTGTTGGTGTTACCATTCCCGAGGATGATCTAGTGATCTTAGCACTTCTATGCCTTCCCAAGAGCTAGCACAACTACCACGATTTGGTAAATGGGGGGGAGAAGTTACTAGCGTGTGAGTGATTGTGGTTTGACTTGGCACAAGAATAGATAAGGTGGAACACTAGAGACGAGACCTCTTCCAAAGACACAAAAGAATATTTTGCATTAGTTGGAAAAGGAAAGAAATCCAAGGGAAACAAGTCCCAAGGTGAATAGGGAAAGAATAAAGACTTGTCCAACATTAAGTGTTTTCACTGTCACGAGTTTGGGCACTTTGCCACAAAATTTCCACAGAAGGAATGATCTGGACTTATGCAGGAAGGCAATAAAATACAGAAATACACATAAACATAGAGATGCAGCAGAAATAAAACCTCATTTTATTAATATCAGATAACTGAAATATGCTTACAGACAGAATGGAAATAAACTAGTTAAGGTAGTGGAAGCTTATCTCTGAGAAGAAATGTGGCGGCTATAGGCCTATGAAATATGTTACAATGAGGCTCAAGGGAATTTTTATTATTGAACAACCTAGGAAAACCATAAACAACCAAAACCCTAACTCCAAGAGATGAAACACCAATTGTTTGTGGGCCCTGTTGGGGTTAGTTGGGCAGCCAACTTCCTGGGGTCGTAACTTGGTCATATTATCTTTGTTAGCATGTATGATATATCATCGGAAATATATCTATGGGTAATATAGGTTTAGACATAGGCCCCTACCTATTGCTATGGGCCTGTTGCAGACCTCAAAACAATGTCGTTTAGGGCTCAAAATAGCTCAATAAGTTCAGGAACCGAAAAATTATTAAAAATAGTAAATGCTGCTATAAAAAATGAAATTGATGAAACTAACTAAAGGTCTAGGTGTAATAGGTGGGTGGCCAAAAATATCCAAATGGATCATTCTTCCCCCCTTATGAAGAAATGGTCCACATTGCATGCAGAGCTTCCATGAGGTGAGGAAATTTTTGTTGAACCTAGTCCCTGGTGAACCACTTGCCGTGGTGAAGGAGTTGGCCCGCTTTGACAACTCGATATAGATGGATCCTCTGCTGGAAGGTATTATTGATCTATGTGTCCATGATCTGATCATTTTTTTCTTATTCCATGCAGTTTGGGTTTAACTTTGTTGGTGTGAGTTATTCTTCCATGTTGAATGTGTCCAGTAGAGATGGAAAGTAGGGCCGAAGGTGGTCCAAATTGAACACTGGGTGCAGACTAAGGAATGGTGGAATTTGGAGCTCAAAGGAATTGTCCCCTACAGCCTTGGTGATGGTGTATGGCCCATATTAGAGTGGGAAAATCTTGCGTTGGGGTCCAACAAGGCACTCCTTATGCAAATGTAGCCACACTTTGTTTCCCACCTATAAGTTGTGTGGCACTTGACCTTGATAATGTCGTTGTTTGTAATTAGCATTAGCTCTGTCCAATATGTCATGAACCTGTTGGTGGATGTTTTGAATGCACTTAATGAAGTTGTTAGCTTTGTTAGCTTCATACTGGACATGAGATGAATCTACCTGAGTAGCTGCAAATGGCATGGCTATGTCAATGGGACATAGTGGCTAGAATCCCAAGCCCACTTGAAAGGGGTTGTGGTCAGTTGAGACATGGAGAGCCTGGTTATATTTTTGTTGTACATAGGGTATAATCTCGTCCCATGTGCATGGATTCTTTTAATTTTACATTCACAGAATGTGTACGGTCACCGAGTTGACGACCACTTTCTGGGCATCATTTCAAGGATGGAAAGTTGTGGAATTGGTGAGCTTGGTGTCGAGCATCAACCAGAAGCTGGAACAAAATGTACTAAGGAGCTTTTTTCTGAACAGTGATGTGATAGACTATGGGATCCCAAATTATACCAACACTCGCTCAAAGAAGAGTTTAGCAGTCGCTTCTGTTGTGATATTCTTCTTGTAGGTCATCATAATGGCCATCTTTGAGAATCTGTCGACGACCACAAAAACATAGTTGTTTCCATGATTATTATAAGGAAGGCCCAACATGTAATCCATGGAGATGGATTCTCAAGGTCAACTAGGGGTAGGCAACAAAGTATAAAGGCCTTTCTTCTTGATGGTCGGTTTGGAAATGGCACAAGTATTGTAGGATCTGATGTACTTCCTGACATCCTGTCAAAGTTTTGGCCAACAAAAATACTTCTGCAGTACTGCCACTATTTTCTCAACCCTAAATTTCCCAATGACTAGATTGTAGTGTGCTTCCCAAATCATCATGGCATGCTCACTTGAAGGAACATAAAGGTGTCCCAGGTGACACAACGTGCATCCTGGAGGTGAAAATATGGAACTTTCTTACCCTACAAGAGTGTCTTGTATGTGTGGCCGAATTGAGGATCACTTTAATTTTCCAATCGAAAGTCTCATTCCCATAAGGGTTGAGCATGGTGGTTAGTGCAACAATCGATGATTGGCTGAGGCAGTCTGCAACATTATTGGTGTTTCCCTTCTTGTACTAGATTTTCAAATGAAAATGTTGCAGGTATGTGGACCACTTTTGATGGCAATCGTTATACAACTTCCCTTTTTTCTGTATGAACTGCAAGGGTTGGTGGCCTTTGTGGATGGTTGTTTCCTTCCCCAAAATGTAATGCTTCCATTATCGACAAGCCTGCACAATGGAATACATATATTTTTCATAAGTGGGATACTTCCACACTGTGTCAGAAAGTATCTCACTATGATATGCCACAAGATGCCCCTGTTGACTAAGAGCTACCCCAATAGCATAGTTAGAGTCATCTGTCTCGATCTCAAATAGTTGTTGCAAATATGGTAATGTGAGCATTGGTGTAGAGAAGAGTCGATGTTTCAACTCTATGAATGCCTTCTGTTGAGATTAAAACCAAAATAATTTTTCTTTCACTCTTCCCTTGTTGACTTGACTCAAAGGCCAAGTAATATGAGAGAATCCAAACTCGAACGTGCGGTAAAAATTAGCAAAACCTAGAAAGTTGCAGAGCTCTGTTAGAGTGAGTGGGGCTGGCCAATCCCGAATGACTTGGATCTTGGTTGGATCCACATGCACCCCCCTCTCATGAATAATGTATCCAAGATACTGAACTTGGGTCATGCCAAAAGTGAACTTCTCCAAATTGGCACACAACTTGTGTTTCTGCGGTGTTTGGAGGACATGTTGGATGTGGTGGAGGTGCTCTTCCCAAGTCCGGTTGAATATTAGGATGTTATCCAAGTACACCACTACAAATGAGTTGGTGAATGGCCATAATATGTAATCCATCAGCCTCATGAAGGTTGCAGTAGCATTCATCAACCCGAAAGGCATGACCAGCCATTTGAAAATGCCCTCCTTGGATTTGAAGGTAATATTACACACATCAGAGCATTGGATTGGTACTTAGTGATACTCAGAATTCAAGTCGCTCTTGCTGAAATATTTCCCCCCCTTGAGTTGGTTCAGAAGGTCATCAATCCTTGGGGTCGGGTACCTATTCTAGACAGTGATATTGTTCATCGCCCGATAGTCAATACAGAATCTCCAAGTCCCACCCTTCTTCTGCACCAACACGATCGGGCTCCAACAGGGTGATGAACTCGGCCGGATGTGACCTTTCTACAGCAGCTCCTGAATCTACCTCTTGATTTCGTTGTTCTCTATAATAGAGAGATGATAATTCGTCCATTAGGTAGCAGTCCACCTGAGGTCATATTGATGGAGTGCTCACTAGTACTAATGGGGAAAAAATCTGACGTCACTTCGTCAGTTATACGATTCCAATTTGTCTACTATCCAACGAACCCGAGACATAGATATCGCCGATGGGATTTTTTCGGATATTCAATAACTAAGAAATCGTCAGACCTGTACGTCGGATATCTGTCATCCTTGATACCAAATAAAACGTCGGCTAACCAGGCATTTGTTCGACGTATAGTCGTCAAATATGTGACCTTTTAATTTGTAACCAAGGTTGAATACCCGACATCCATCTGTTAGATGTGTTTATTGAATATTTTATAGTATCTCTATTCTTTCAACGAAGATTCTATGGATCTGACGATATTTTCCGTTGGACGGGAGATGGATATCTAAAACTGGTTCATTGATGAGGGCCGACGAATATGCGACACTTGTTAAATTCATGTCAAATATCCAACAAGTTATTCTTGAAAAATAATGGAAGAGGCTCCAAGGAATGGTCGTTAAATTTAACAAGGTATTTTCCTTTTGAAGTTCTGGAAAATTAGATTTCAAACTAACTCATTCTATACCTTTAATGTCGGTGTAACCCAATTAATCAGATTATGGTTCAGGCAACAAAAATTGGAGAATGTGTAATTGTCATGTGTTTCAATTCAAGAATTCGCTCAAGTGAAATAATGTACATGGGATGCGAGCTTCAGCAATGTTGTGCCAAAAGAGGACTGACATGCAATCTACATAGAATTGCAGTACAATCCTCCTCTCGCACAACATTTCTAAACCTCGCATCCCATGTACATTATTTCATTTGAGCGAATTCTTGAATTGAAACACATGACGATTACACATTCTCCATTTTTTTATGCTTGAACCATAATCTAAGTAATTGGGCTACATCTACATTAAAGGTTTAGAATGAGTTAGTTTGAAAGAAAATTTTCTAGAACTTCTAAAGGAAAATACCTTGTTAAAGTTAACGACCATTCCTTGGAGCCTCCTCCATTTTCCCAAACTTCAGCTTGAAAACCAGGCAATAATGAATAGATAGAGAGGAAAAGTATCTCTAATTCTAAGAAATATGATACACATGCCAACATATAAAAGGGCTAAAAAATAGGTTTCTCAAATAATAAGAACAACCAAAAAAATTCCTAATAATAAAAACGAAAAATTGAATGCTAAATGTAATGTTACCTTTTTTAGATATTTTATTTTGATAGTTCCTCTTCAACATCCAAATCGACACAAATTTTCCTGCGCATATTCATGAGAGAAAAAAACTAAGCAACAACATCCATCATACCAAAACATCATAATAAAAAACAAATAATTATCCTCTTCATAGGTGAGAAGCATATCATAATTAAGGCATAATCAATAAATTAGTGAGAAAAAAAACAAGTATACTCCACATATGAACATCCATAATCATAACTCTTCCATCGAACAACACATGAGAAACAATATAAATCATCATCTCTCAACCATGTAAATGCATATTATAGGCAGCAACCTATTCTCTCCATGCATCTACAACACATGATCCATCCATCTAATACAAATCAGAAACATGCATGATTCAAAATGAAAACATAAGCAATAATGTGTATTGTCTAGATGAACTATCTCCAATGCGTCATTTGATATAAATGGGAGAAAAAATATGCATGAAAACACATGAATATGATCTAGTAATGAAAACACTAATAACATGCCTAATTTTTCATGCAACCATACTATCTCATCCAATATGAAATTTTTGGTAGGAGAAGAAAAAATCTTCCTAAACAGAATGTGAACACATTCCAAATCCATTTGGAAGAAAAAAATTCTCCCCTGTTTGTGTGATCCCCCATCACACCTAGACAATGCACATAAGAATAACTATATGGATTCCATAACACCATTATCATCAATAAAACTGAAACATATAGCTTCTCGAAAAATATCAACAAATGTACATGGTTTCTCCAACTAAAAGCATAGTGGAATAGAAATAGAGAAAAAATGAAAATAATGCTTCAAACCTTAACGACTCCCCTTGAACACACACATCTCTAGAAATGTAGATTTGTCTTCTAATACTCTTTCCCATATGGCTGCACAATTAAGAATTTGCATGCAACTCATAATGCAACCATATGCTCCCCCTGTGACAATGTAGGCCTCATTTTTTGCTGGAAGATCCTTGTTGTTATTTTCTTCTCCATACTTTTATCTTTCGATCATTCTTCTTCCTATACGGTTGGCCTTCCATATTCTCCTCTCTCTAGTTGGATCTCCTAAAATACATGGGAAACATACAATCATTGGCCATAAGGCCAATATTATCACACACAAAACATATAATGTGACCAAGAAATAAAGAAATAGTCATATTTATTCTATTGGTATAATTTCCATTCCTTGCATGTGCTCTACAGTGAATAACCCTATGGAAAAAATAATTTCATGAGAATAACCATAAAATGGACTATTAGACCTGACTGATTGAGATATTATTTGTATTCATGATTGATGTAGCTTCTCCTTTGGATGCTCCTTTTGATGAGATAGATTGTTCTCTCCAGTTCAACAACTTGATGCTATGTTTCCATGAACACCACAATTGTAGCATTTCCCAATTCTATTCCTATTCTTTGGTCTTCTATTTTTTTTTTCTTCTTGCATGACTGATGGTTCTTGTTATTTTTGTTAAAACCAAATGCCTTAATTTTTTTTTATTTTCTTGTGGAAGGAGCACTAGTTTTGGACCTCTCTAATTTTTCTATAGCAGAAATTGTTTCACCCTTCAAATTCTAGCATTTATCCATTTTATAACTTGGGAGGTACTCGAAGCCCTAGGGTTTAGGGTTTGGAGGGAAAAGCACCACAAGGGTAGCTTGTGGGCTTGGAACCCAAGTGTGGGGTTTTTCACCCATAGATGTTTGAGTCAAAATCATGATGTATTTGCGACATGTGATGGATAAGGAAGATAATACTCAACGAGATAATTACATTTTCCCTCCATTTTCCCAAACTTCAGCTTGAAAAACAAGCAATAATGAATAGATAGAGAGGACAAGTATCTCTAATTCCAAGAAATAGGATATACATGACAATTTATAAAATGGGATAAAACAAAGGTTTCTCAAATAATAAGAACCACCAAACGAATTCCTAATAACAATAACGAAAAATTGAATGTTAAATGTAATGTTACCTTTTTGAGATATTTTCTTCTGATAGTTGTTCCTCTTCAACATCCAAATTGACACATATAGTCCTGCACATATTCATGAGACCAATGAGGCTAACTTAGATTAAATTTTACCAATTATTAAATTTAATTGCACTAGTAAATAATAATTAAAAATACTTGAGTGCATGAATACATGAATGAGCTCCTCTTGGTTTCGAGAATAAATAATTGGTGTCATTTAATATTGGAGAAAACCTCTGTTAAAATTGGACAACTAGGTCCAAACTCCATGTTGTGATGCTCAGATGAAGATACAGATATTTTTATTGGATTCCTCTTTCGGAGAGGTGTAAGATCCATATAAAATTTATTTGAATCCGATGAGCAGAACATTTATTTTGAATTTATTATTTATAATAAATTATATGTGCAAGTCGGCCTTAAGGTTTTACACCCCCAGCAGATGTGTCACACACCTCAATGATGTATATAAATACAGTCAAAGTTGGAGAGCATTTCACACTCACTCATCACACATCTTCTTCTCTTCTCTGATTTAGTACGAGCTCCTTGGAGGATGAATTCAGCTCACACGTGGGAAAAAGGACGAGTTTGTACAGCCAAGAAGAAGGACGCAGATTGCTGCAGCTAGGGTTTCCTAGGAAGTTTGACCAGCGTTGACTTTGGTCAACGCATGGTCCAAAGAGGTTGAAATTTATTGGAGACTTCGATTTTGGGAGGCCGTACACATTGGCACAAGAACCGAGGTCAAAAGGTTGACCGAAGTTGGAGTTGCGTTGACTTTTATGTTGCTGCCCTGCGTTGACTTTTCTGGAGTTGACTTGTGTTGACTTGGTGACTGATTTGAGGATTGTTGTGACACATTCTGGGTTGGCTGATCAAGGAGACTTTGCTGGTTGAAGCATCCTGTTGACCGCCGTAACGAACCATCACATTTTTCCTGTTTCTGGTTTGTCTCCACTGGTATGTTCTATCAGCATTTTACTTAACTGTTTGGGTGATTGCTGTAATAAAAGTAAAGTTGCATCAAGCATAGAACATCTACAAAAATTTACACGGTATCGGAGCTGAGGTGAAGACAAGCCCTAACTTTAGCAGTCACCATCTAAGAAAATGGGTTCCACAAGTTATGAATTCAAGGAGAATGACAAGCTGACTGGAAGGGATGACTTCCATGCTTGGAAGATGATATTAGATCTCAAATTGGAAGACCATGATCTCATGGACCATGTACTGTGTAAGATACAAGAACCTCCATCCAATGCTACTGCTGCTGCTAAAAACAAGTATAAGAAAGGGGAGATCAAAGCAAAGTTGATGATCAGGGAATCCATTCATAAAAGTCTGGTAGCCTACATCTCTGAGTTGGGCACATCCAAAGAGATGTATGATAAATTGATCCTAATGTTCAAAGTAAACAATGTAAACCAAGTGCTATTCCTCAAGAATCAATTGAAGAATCTGAAGAAAGGTCGGGATGAGTCTGTTCAAGCATACTTTCTGAAATTGACCGAAATCAGGAACAATCTGCTGGCTATTGGGGAGACAATAGCTGATCGTGAGATGGTACTCACTGCACCTGGAGGACTCCCATATGAATGGCAAGTATTCACTACTACCATTCTCAATAATAATACTATTCCTAACTTTGACGAGCTACTGTCCAGATGCATGCAAGAAGAGACAAGAATGAAGGAATATGAAAATGACAAAAATGCTGCCTATGTTGCTCATTCTAGGAAGAATAACTCTGGTGGTCCTAAGAACAAAGGAAGAACAAGGGCCCAAGAAAAGAAGGGTAAGTGTTTCACTTGTCATAGGCCTGGTCACTATGCTAGAGAATGTCCCTTCAAGAAGGATTCTCCCGATAGTGATGACAACAACAACAATCGGAGGAATGGAAATCAAAGAAACGACAGATCCAAAGGAAAGATGAAGGCTCCCTCTGGCGGAAACAATCAACCTTCTAAAAGGTCTAGAAACTCCAGGTATGAGGAGTCAAATGTTGTTGATAAAAGAAATGAATATATTCTTGTATCTGCTCTCTCTGCTGCATCCCCGCCCGACACTATGGATGTCTGGCTGATAGATAGTGGTGCCTCAAGACACATCACTGGGTTCAAGATAGCACTCTCTGACATGGTTGAGAAGGACACTAATCTGGAAATTATCCTTAGAGATAATGCCACATATCCCGTGAAAGGGACAGGGACTGTGACCCTCCACTTGTCTCAAGGACAAGTCCTACATTTACAAGATGTACTCTATGTACCAAATTTGAAGAAGAACCTTGTGTCTATATCAGCCATGGAAGACAAAGGGTTCAATGTAACATTCACTGATGGAAAGGTGCTCATGTGGAAGAAGAGCTTCAAGGAAGCTATCTCGATTGGGTTTAGAGTTGGCACACTCTACCAAGTTGGAGGAAGTCCGCTGGGAGCAATGACATGTGATACTATCCGACAAACCGAACTATGGCACTGAAGGTTTGGACACCTTCATTACAAGGCCCTTCCCGAAGCAAGGAAGGTGGTGACAGGGATGCCTGACTTTGGAAATAATCATGAAGGTGTATGTAAGGGTTGTGCCGAAGGAAAGCACACAAGGGGACCTTTCCCCTCAAGTGTCACAAAGACATCTGATATTTTGCAACTGGTCCATTCTGATCTATCTGGTATGTTTCCCGTGACATCCCTGGGAGGATGTTCTTACTACATGACATTCACCGATGACTTCTCTCGCAAAACCTGGATATACTTCTTGAAGAAGAAGGATGAGGCTTTCATGTGGTTCCGTACCTTCAAAGCCTTGGTGGAAAATATGACCGGAAAGAAGATCAAGATTTTGAGGACCGACAATGGCACCGAATATGAGTCAAATGAGTTCAAAGACTTTTGCAGAGAAGCTGGCATTAAGAGGGAGACTACTACTGCATATACTCCTGAGCAGAATAGTGTTGCTGAACGCAAAAATAGGACTATTGTGGAAGCTGCCCGTGCCATGCTATGTGACCAGGGTCTACCGAAGTTTCTGTGGGGAGAAGCTGCAAATACTGCTGTGTACATTCAAAACCGATGCCCTCATTCCGCTCTGGACTCCAAAACTCCCGAAGAGGTTTTCTCTGGTAAGAAACCCGATGTCTCACATTTTAGAATTTTTGGATGTCCTGTCTATTTTCATGTGCCGAAAGAAAAGAGAAGTAAGCTGGATGCTTCTGGGAAGAAAGGAATGTTTGTGGGCTATAGTGAAACTTCTAAGGCCTATAGAGTCTATGTACCTGGTCAAAGGGAAGTAGAGATATGCCATGATGTCACTTTTGACGAAGATGCTTCCCTGAAGAAAGTAGTAGATCTTCCAAGATCTGAGGAAAATCATGAAGCAAGGCCTGGAAATCAAGAAGAACCGCAGGATGAGACAATGCCTGATGTTGAAGGACCAATGGAGCCTATCGATCCATCTCCTTCACTGGAAAAGAGACCATCATGGCTCAGGGACACCCTCGAAGATGTTGAGGGACATGCTGCCCCAAGGGGGACATTTCGTGAAAGCAAGAAGCCGTGTAGATACCAAGGGTATCTGGCTGCCATGAGTACCATTGTAAAATCTGAACCTGGATCTTTTGAGGAAGCTGTAAAGCATCAAGTCTGGAAGGATGCTATGCATGAAGAATATGAGTCCATAATGAAGAATGATGTCTGGGATGTGGTTCCAAGACCGAAGGACAAATCAGTTTTCACCGCGAAATGGCTCTACAAGATCAATCATGGATCTGATGGAAGTGCTGAAAAGTTCAAGGCAAGATTTGTTTCCCGTGGCTTCTCTCAAAAGGAAGGAGTAGATTATGATGACATATTTGCACCTGTGGCACGATATACCACCATTCGATCAATCATAGCCCTTGCTGCTACGCAAGGATGGAGTCTTCATCAGATGGATGTCAAGACCGCTTTTCTGCATGGTGCAATAAAGGAAGAGGTGTATGTGGAACAACCTCTGGGATTTGAAGTTCGGGATCGAGACACTCATGTCTGTAGGTTGAAGAAAGCCCTCTATGGGTTAAAGCAAGCACCCAGAGCTTGGTACGAGAGGATGGATAGTTACTTGATGAAGCTGGGCTTCACTCGAAGTAATGCTGATCCGAACCTTTGCTTCAAGGTTGTGCAGGAGAAGCCTCTCATTCTAGTGCTATATGTGGACGACCTCTTCCTGACAGGTGCTGACCCTCTCATTCATCAATGTAAGAGGGAGCTCGCTGCTGAGTTCGAGATGAAGGACCTAGGACTGATGCACTACTTCCCAGGCCTCGAGGTCTGGCAGAGACCCGGCGAAATTTTCCTTTCTCAAGGAAAATACATTGTGAAGCTTCTAGAAAGATTTGGTATGGTTGACTGCAAGTCCGTGTCAACACCAATGGAGCTCAACTTCAAGAAGTTGAGTGGCAGCGCTACTGGGCCCGTATTGTCAAATCCTACTGAGTATCATCAACTCATAGGAGCCCTGATGTTCTCAGTGAACACCCGTCCAGATATATGTTTTGCGGTGAACACTTTGAGTCAACAGATGGTTGAGCCTCATCACTTTCACTGGGTTGGTGGCAGGAATCTTCTAAGATATCTTTGGGGCACGATAAACCATGGGCTGAGATACATTGCCGAGAGCGTGACACTCCTTGGATATCTTGATCTTAGATTGGGGTACACATGAGTGCTGGTGGATCGTAGAGCACAGCCAAGGATCTTGCTTCAATCTTGGTTACGCCGATCTCATGGATGAGCGGGGAAGCGAGGCGGTGAGCAGCGAGCGAATACATTACGAAACAAGTATGGCCTGTTGTGAAGCAGTTTGGTTGCGAAAGCTCTTTAGTGAGCTGTTTGGACATGTGCTAGATACCACCGTGATACTCTGTGATAACCAGAGTGGGATTCGCATGACTGAGAATCCTGTGTTCCACGACCGATCCAAGCACATTGATATCAGGTACCATTTCATCAGGGATATGGTACAGTGAGGTGTCGTAAGGCTCGATCGTATAGGAACTGATGAGCAGGTCGCGGATATTCTCACTAAGCCCCTGGGGAAGGTCAAGTTCCTAACCTTCTGTGAGAGTCTTGGTATCGTGGAACAACCCTATGATGTGGGTCCTGTTGGACGATGAGCTCTGGGAGCTCTGGGGGGCTTTGGGGAGAGCTTCTCGGAGTTATGGGCAACCACAAGGCTAGGCTTGCCAAACCTTGTCGGTGTGCTTGGACCCCACCGTTGTGATTTTGAGTTGGTTCACCTCTCATTATCTGTGCCTCGTATGCATCCTACCTATTGAGTTCAGGGCTCATGGGAAGTACCTCTCATTTGGCCAATGAGGAGGGAAAGGCTAGAGACTAGTAGCAAAGACTAATGGACGCATCAGAGATTGCCGTACTCTCTATCTAGGATGGCACAGTCCAACCACTTGATCTGGGATCAAGTATAGTGAGGTTTCGGACCTCCGCCTGACTTCGGGTCAGATGAACCAACTTCGGGTTGGTTGGAGACTCTTTGTGAGTCTGATAGAGGTTTTGGACCTCTGGGCTGAATTTGTCAGCCAGGGGATGATGTCTTTGTGACTAACCCACTTCTGTTCTGAAATAAAGAGGCCAGCAAAGCAAGTTACGGTGGGATGACGCACGATGTTTGATTGCACTGATGGATGGAGTTCTCCCTAGTTGAGAGGGAGTGTTAAAATTGGACAACTAGGTCCAAACTCCATGTTGTGATGCTCAGATGAAGATACCGATATTTTTATTGGATTCCTCTTTCGGAGAGGTGTAAGATCCATATAAAATTTATCTAAATCCGATGAGCAGAACATTTATTTTTAATTTATTATTTATAATAAATTATATGTGCAGGTCGGCCTTAAGGTTTTACACCCCCAGCAGATGTGTCACACACCTCAATGATGTATATAAATACAGTCAAAGTTGGAGAGCATTTCACACTCACTCATCACACATCTTCTTCTCTTCTCTGATTTAGTACGAGCTCCTTGGAGGACGAATTCAACTCACACGTGGGAAAAAGGACAAGTTTGTACAACCAAGAAGAAGGACGCAGATTGCTGCAGCTAGGGTTTTCTAGGAAGTTTGACCAGCGTTGAATTTGGTCAACGCATGGTTCAAAGAGGTTGAAATTTATTGGAGACTTCGATTTTGGAAGGCCGTACACATTGGCACAAGAACTGAGGTCAAAAGGTTGACCGAAGTTGGAGCTGCGTTGAATTTTATGTTGCTGCCCTGCGTTGACTTTTCTGGACAGCATTGACTTTTCTGGAGTTGACTTGAGTTGACTGGGTGACTGATTTGAGGATTGTTGTGACACATTCTGGGTTGGTTGATCAAGGAGACTTTGCTGGTTGAAGCATCATGTTGACAGCCGTAACGCACCATCACATTTTTCTTGTTTCTGGTTTGTCTTCTATAGATCCACTGGTATGTTCTATCAACATTTTACTTAACTGTTTGGGTGATTGCTGTAATAAAAGTAAAGTTGCATCAAGCATAGAACATCTACAAAAATTTACAACCTCCCTCCACTCGACGAAGCAACAATGAAGTCAGCATTGACCTTATTGTTATACTGTTGGATCTCAGAGTCTTACTCCAAGATTGTACAAATAATAATTTATTCTCTACTGAAAAGGGCCAACCATGTGAAGGTGGAAGCTCACATGCCCCACGCCCGCTCCCGCCCCTCCCCCCCTCACATCACTCTCAATTCCCTAGTACATAATCTATCTACTATGAAATATTTGAAATAAATACATTAAGATACATCATAAATAAAGAAATATATAGTAAACATTTATTCATTCATTCATTTGTAGAGTTTAAAATTTTTTTGATCTCAGTATGATTTATAATAAATTGTATGTTATACATAATCTTAAACAAGGTCATTCTAATTAATTTACAAGTACAATAAATTATTGTTCGATTTCTTGCAATTTTTCATGTATGAAGCAAGGACATCATCCCCTTCAGTTGTAAGATGTCTTGCTCCCAACCTGGTGAAACGTATATGCTGTTGTAAGGGCGACAAAGCATCAACTGCAATAAGAATAAAATGTTACGTTATTATATATAGTAATTATTAATATAAGTTTTTAGTAGTAGATGGAAGCGGGATACCTTCAGATGTGGCCATAGGTTCCTCCTCTTGTCTAGCCTCATCCCATACATGCTCTAGAGTAGAACCAAGAAGATTTATAATTAATACACCATTTTCATTTAAATATTTATGAGTCTAATCCATAATAAAATAAAATAAATAGAAGTCACATGAAATACCTCCAGAATCAATTTGAAGATCAGTTTCAATTTTCACTCCATTGCCACTAGGCTCAAGTCTTCCATCATTGCTTGGGACATCTGCATTTACACTGTCTTCCTGATTTTTACAATCAAGCACATTACTTTATGGCCAAAAATAAAAACCAATAGATTGTATACAAGTATTAATTTATAAATGCTCTTCATCGCTTTTATTTTCCTCAGTCTCAGGTGGGGGATCAGAACTAGTACGTGAAGACGCCGTGCTTATACTACATTCAAAAATGGCTTGATATATGTGCTTGTAAGCAAGCTTGAGCCTCCATGGGAGTTTCATTGAATTTTTCACCCTTAAATTTTGCATGACAACATGAATTTTTTTTCTTCTGCAATATTAAATTAAAATTATTAAGAATCTAAAATTTGGAAGAAATTTTTTTTATATACTTACAATTTTTGTGGCCAGTTTTGAGTAACCCCCAGGGCCAAGATGATGTTGGCCATGTTTTTTTTTATCTAGGAGCCTATATTTACGGTATTGATAAGCTTAATTACATGTCGCAATGTTGGATAGAAAGCATCTTAATTACATTAATAAAAGTGCCTCATACCTTCCTAGTCCGGGTGGTGTGTTCCCTTCTTTTCTAAGTTTTTTCTCCTTTTCATCTTCTAGGAGGGCTTTCCACTCGATTCTGAAATCGCTGGATGGCACTCATACTTAGGTTTCTTTTTCAAATGAACCCTATATTGGTCTCACAAATATTTTAAATATAGGCCTGCCTTCGTAGTAACTCCACTTTTGTGGAAGGTACCATCTCTGAACATCCCAACCAACCTATTGATAAGTTCTTCCTTCAACTTTGAATTTTTTGAATTCCACCTTGTGTGAATGGTGTGCCCAAAGAGTTGCAAGGCTGCCTCATTCAAGCACATATAGAATTTATCGTTTCCTACAAAAAAATATTAACATTACTTGAAAATAATGAAACTCTATATGTAAATTTCAATTATATCATACTTAATATGTAAAACACTTCTTAAATACCTAAAAGCTTTTCTAATTTCATGGGAACATGGTCATCATGTACCAAGACAGTAACTAGTAATGTTCCCGTGCTAGTAACATGAGTAGACCCAAGAAAGATTGATTGACTAGATGTGATGGAATCATAGTATGCATCATGTGCACATCATTTTGTATGTTGTTTAGTGGGTGAAAACAATGGCATGTCACCCTGTTCAGGAGTTGCATTAACGTTCGGTGTGTTTAGTGCGTCACTCACAAGTGGAGAAAAGGTGTTGCTACCAACGTCGACCCCCATAGTCTCACCATGAGGATCAAGTTCCCTCAAAAAACCCTATAAAATAAAGAGTTATTATATAAAAGATGAGAAAATTAAAATCATAAATAAAGAAATGGGATAATTAAATGAGTTGCTTACCCCATGTTGACAGATTTGGGTCATCACGGTTCTGATTTGGTCTCTTATATTTTTTTCCATGGCTCAATCGTAATTTAAAAAATGAGTCTCTTATTTTAATTTTACGAGATGCCTCTTGAATTTTTGGATCAGATCGATCGACATATAATTTTTGTCTTCAGTAATAATTTCCTCAGGAGCATCTCTGGATTGGTGTGAGGCTGGTGCCTTCCCCTTGTCACCTTGTTGATCAAATATGTGGTAGTTGGTTAGAGATTATTAGGGATAGAAATTCTAAATTTCGATCTTTTTTTTTCCTCATTCGAATATGAAGAGAAGTTAGCTCTATTTTTTATATATGTGATGGAATTTTGTTGTGTAAATGGAGATTCAGAAAATTTGAAAGAAATAGAAAATTTCTCGTTGTGGTAATTGGCTATGTCTCTAAGAGAATCGATGTGAGTGCTCTGTGATTGTTGTACAATGAGTTGTGAGTGAACTCTCTTTGAATATGCATATCATTCTATGGGATGCAAGCCTAAAATCGAATCTTGATGGTTCTTGGACTCATACTATAATTAGTTATATGATGGAATTGTAAAAATAAATTTATAGCCAATGCTTTCCCATGCTGAATATCAAGCATATCGACATTAACATTAGGCCAGAACATAGGTAGAGCATGAAATTCAAAATGAACTTGATAAGTTTTAGTAATCTTTGATAATTCTTGGCCAAGTAAGTGTATTACTTGACCTTGAGTGAACTCTAATATAGGGTGATCCACCTTCTTCATATGATCGAGTCATTAGTAAGTGTTGGCTTCCATGAGAAATTTGAAAAGAAATTTTGTGCATTGTATCCTTGTGTTACACATCATTTTGTCATTGTCCCTGTACTCCATGTTCCTAAATCCTGGATGACCCTTGCAGTTATCCTTGTGTAATATTTCCATTATGAAAATATGCCTTTGCATCCCTTACAGTCTAAAGAACAATCTCTCTTTTGATCATTCCTGGAGTAGCTCCCTAAAAACCAACTTTTTTGGAGCAACATGACCCTTCTATGTCTCACCAACACCGATGGCTCATTCTTAGCTTGTGACCAGCACTGATCTACACTAGTATGGACCTCATACTAGCATCGTTCTACTTCTGGAAGATATTTTAAATTGGAAATGAAGCTTCATGGCCTAAAAGCTTTGAGAGCAGAGAGATAGATGTTTTTTTATCAGGATATGCCCGAGCTTCCTCCCTTGGGCCTCTTGTTCCTAAAAAAAAGGAGCCTCCCAAAGAGATAAGCCTTTTTCCCATCATAAGTGGATCCATGTCCCCTCCTCTTTCACTATAAATTGATCACCTTCCAATGCCTCTGCTAGTGAGAACATAATAGAGAAGAATAACATATAAAGGTTTGAATATTGTCATTAGCATTGAAGGAGATAATTGAGACCCTTAGCCTTCTTACGCTGAGTTGAAAAAGAATGCTTTGGAGACATGCCCGGATTCAGACCCACCAAAGGAGAGCTTCGACATCAAGGCGCAGGTTGTAACTCTTATTTTATTAATAATATGATACAACTGATATTTATTTTCCATTCTTGTCCATGTTCATGGTAAGAATTATAGCATTCCTTTATCAGTTAGATAGATTATTCTTGTATATGCATGTTTTACTTGTATTATTCTTGTTGTTTTTGGTCACTTGTGCAGGTAATTGAATGTTGGTAGCAGTGGAAATAAATTTTGGAAAACGGAAGGACCAAAGAGCTTCAATGAAGAGCAACAACGTAACATCAAACCGAGGTAGGCCATATCCTTCAATCTATGTTTCATTTATAATCTAGAAAAGTAGGTATTTGCTTGTTCCCCTTGTTTCTAGACCCACCCTAGGGCTAGAGACATTGTCTCTGTCCGCATTGAGGATTTACCAAGACAACAAATTGGCGATTCCACTGTGGAGAAATTGCCTCTAGTCTCTTTCCACTCTTTGAGTTTTTTTTTATCTTTTGTCCATATTTTGTCGAATATATATATATATATATATATATATATATATATATATATATATATATATATATATCCTTTGAATCTGGCTTTTTTGACCACTTACGATCATCAATATTTATTCTGAAGTGATAAGCATGGCTTTCTTTGGAAAAACCCTTTTGTTTTTTATAATTTTCCTTGATCATCGTTGTTAATTCTCTGACAGATGCGCTGATCAGTGTGAGATGTTTTAACACAGAAGTGCTTATCCCCTTCCAACGTGAGGTGCAGCCTCACAGGTGTGCTGATTTCTATGTGAATGTTTTTAGGGTTTCCCTTCATTGATTTCCAGCATGTCTTACCCTTCTATATTTCTTTCTCTGCTCAATTTGCTATTGTTCTCTTCTATTTAGCGACTTGATTGTCTCAATTAGTCTATATTTGGTATTCTTTCTTTCGAATTGTGCATCCTCATCTCCCTAGGGTTTCTAGGTTCTTTGAATCATTTGAATGGTTGCATGCTTCGTTGGGTTATAGGCCTACTATTGAGTCATTTTTCTCATTCATCTCCAACCTTTTGATTTGGTTGTTTTGGTTTTTTGGTTGGTTTTCGTGATTAGGGATTTCAATTGTCCATTCCGTGTGCATTCGATTCTCTATTCCATCAACAAGCATAGATTACATTGCTTGTCTTCAACTGAAAGGTCCTTATTTATGTATCGATCGGTGAGAAAAGCGAATAATGTTTGTTTTGAGCAAGTGATTCCAAATATCTCTTTCTTGCTTCACCTCCTTAAGTTTTGTGGAATTTGGATGAATTCATTTGGAATACTCGAAACAGGAGTTTGTGTTCTTACATTTTGTTTCTTTTTGCATTTCATTCATAAAAATAAAAGGATTTTTTCATTCATCTAGTTTTCATCTCAAAGTTTGCATTTCATTGAAAGTGAATTAGATAATTTTCATTGAGAAGTCATTTTTGAGATTTATCATTGAACTTAAATTACATTGCTTAATGATTTAAAAATGGAACATGTTGTGAGTGCATTTATCATTCATCGAACGAAAAGGAAATTGTGCATAGATGACAATTGCATAGTTTTCAGAAAAATGATTTTTGCATCGATTACATTGCATAGTTTACATTTTTGAATGTTTTGATTTGGATTGGGATAATGTTAGTGATATATTTATTAAAATATTTGTTTGTTGCATGATTGTCTATTGCATCACCATTTGAAACTCTTCCCTAAACTAAATAGTGTTCATCAAATCGAAATAATCATTTTATCGTATTAGTTGCATTATAGGTGTTCAGGTGACAATCGTTTTAAACCTTGAAATTGAAACTTTAATCAAGATCAACTTAAAATGAAACTCAATTAACTAAGGATAATTTTGAACCTAACACAAAACACTTAGAGGTCTAGGCTAGAGACATGTTTCGGCGTCTATAAACCTGGCAGATGTCTCTAACAGCCTGTGTTGCATTCCGGGAGTGAAACCTCGTCCCACATACGGAAGTATATAGCACTTGTAGCACATATGATAAGTATATGGGGATGCTCTCACTGAACGATTACACATTAGATAGATCCAAGACGGACTTGTGCTCCTTGTACCGTCGAGTATATAATGGGAGACTACACTAGATTGTTATCCTTTAGCCATAGGTAACTGAGTCTACTACCTCATAAACATGATACACCGAACACAGCATCTAGGTAGATTGCCTGCCCATACTTCTTGGCTCACCAGGAGGTATTATGCAATTCACTGATACTTGGTAAACCCTCTTGCCTAGTTTACCCATTTTTGGTTTATTTTGTGTTTCATTTTTGAAATTTATTGTCCACGAGAACATTTTACCCATGCTCATATCCTTAGCTTATCTTAGGTTGATAGTAATGGAAGCAGTTCCTGAGTTTACCAATCAAGTAATCCCCCTAGATGCGAATCCTGGGTTTTTCCCTTCTTTTGGAAATGTTGGTGCTCCCTATATGGCAATGTTTTCCCTTCTGGGATTCACCATTGGTCTACCAGTTTGGTTATTTTTCGACCCCTTTGGTTTCGAACATCCAAGCTACTTCTCAACCAAGTTATCCTCCACATAAACAATGTCAACCCCATGTTGATCTTAAGTTTGACCCCTTGCCTTCTTCGCCCATTTATTCACCTTGTTCTTCCTCTTCACTTGGTGAAAGTCTGGATTCAAGTAACCAGGTCACTAAGAAGAAGAAGAAGAAGAAGAAGGACACTAAGCAACGGGGCAACCCAACAGTCATTGCTACCCATGCGATTGATATTGAAAAACCTCCCACTGCATCCCAAAAAGCTAAATTTCCTTATAAGCTATGTAAGGGTGACCAGCTTCTTAGAGATTGTCTTGGTATTCCCAAGGTGTTAGAAGTGTGGTCTACTAGCCCGAATCATCCTTTGTCATTGACCTATAGAAATAATGCTGATGAAAAACCCTCAGCTAGTGATAATACGATTCGTAATAAAGAGGGTAAGGTCAAATTTCCCTATAGGTTATGTGAAGCGAATCATCCCATTCACCTTTTTCCTTATCTTGATGAAGCCTCCAAGGTGTTAGATACCTTTAAGAATTTTGAGCCCTGTCTTCCGGTTGGTTACTAGAAGTTTTCCCCGCGTCCTCTACTACTTGATCAAATGATTGATCAAGATTCATCTTTGGTAAATCCCACTCTCTCCGAAATTCAATATCATGAGTCTTTTCCCAACCAATTATTGGTTGAGAAAAAGGTCAACTCGATTCCACCTACGGCTCATCAGGCCTTTTCCGTAGAGAGTGGAACTCATACCACTCAGATTCTCTTTGTTTCCTCAGATTCCCCGGGATTAGAGGGAGATCCTCCCATTCCCATGGTCCAGGATGGTGATCCTCTTGTTCCCATAACACAAGAGGATATTCCTCCCATTCCTATGGCACCCCCTCCATGTAGTTTGGTCACTTCCTTTGATTTGATTTGACTGGTGAAATATCGTCTTCCTTCTTATGTGCCCTTTAAGATCATGGTACATTCCTCTAATGTGGTCGTACCTAGCATAATAATAGATGAAGGTGCATCTATTAGTATTCTGGCCTCAACTACCTGGCAAGATTTTGGTCCCTGCAGCTTGTGCCTATTACCCAAAATTTGTGGGCCTTTAACAGAGGAACCAGTCAATCGTTAGGGATCCTTCCAAGGTTTCCTATTATCTTGGGAGGAAATATTGAATATATATATATATATATGTGTGTGTGTGTGTGTGTGTGTGATGGTTGTCCAAGGCCCCTTGGATTTTAGCTAACTCCTGGGGCGTGACTATACTTGCGTCATGGGAGTGCTTGTCTCTCCTCTCTTTCGTGTGATCTGTTTTCCACATGAAGGTCGAATTGTGGTCATTGATCAGCTTTCATTTATTGGTACCAATGTGACATCTAGTCTACCATCACCCCTTAATGGTCCTTACATGCTAGTGGTATCTTCCCCGCCCTAGGTTGATTACGCAACGACCTATTTCATGCCTGCATCTATTAATGGGTTAGTAAGTGATGTCGTGTACTGTGTCCTGGGGGCATTAGACCCTCATTTCTAGAGCATTGTTCTCCCATCAAATGAGAACCTCTTGGAAGCCATGACCTATTATGTGTCATTATCAAGCCCTTCACAGCATAGTTCCTTTTCTTGTGTCAAGCTCCTTAAAAAATGAAACAAGCTCTTCAGAGCAAAGTTCCTTTTCTTGTGTCAAGATCCTTAAAACATGAAACAAGGTGTCATGAGGATATTTCTTTTATTATGTCAACCTCGTTAAAAAATTAAATAGGTCCCTATTGTTGGGTGTGGAGCCTGATTATCTTGTTTATTTTGTATCACAGCGTTGGACCCCTTTACCTTAATGGGGGTGGCAACGCCGCTCATAATTAAATGCTACCTGGGGGGTCCAGGGGGGCCGGCTGCCTTGTAAAAATAGATGTAAAATTTCCTTGTAAAAGTATAGTAATTTCTAGTCAATCTGGGTCGTTCATTAGGCGGATGATCTGACAGTAGAAGTTATGTTTAGCTTAAGGTTTTTTTCCCTAGAAGGCAACCCCTCACTTGTATGAGGGATTGTATTGCAGCTATGTATTGTGTGTGTATTCTCAGAGCGAGAAACATATAGGGAGACTATGAGAGAGAACAAAGGATATTACAGAGGATTTTTTGTAGGTCGTGTCTCTTCATTTTGCTGGATAATAGAAAGGAAGGACTAATTTTTCGGGGTGGACGTAGCCCAAACTGGGTGAACCACGTATATTTGTGTCTCTCTGTTTTTATGTGTTTTGTGTGCTTGTGTTTTCTGCATATTTTATGTGTTGCATTGCTATGTAATATATAACTTTTCTAACACGTATGAGCATAGTTCTTTTATTGTCTCAAGCTCATTAAAAAATGAAACAAATCCTCTTTTAATTCGAGTCTTTGATTAGATCTCGTAAATTCCAAGTCAAGTCCTTCACTTGATCTCGTAAATGAACCTTCATTCCATCCACCTATTAGTAACCAATAGTTTACTTAAGTGGATAAAATGAAGCTGGGGGGGGCATGAACCTCGATTTGAGTCACCATTCTGAGGGCATGAAAACTTATTCCAAGCATAGTTTGTCTTTGTTTCAAGCTTGAGAAAAAATGAACCCAGTTTTAAGCATAGTTTATCTTTGTTTCAATATTGTGTAAAAATGAAACAAATTCCAAGCACAATTTCCCATGTTTTCAAGATTGTGTAAAAATAAAACCATTCTCATTGCACTTCTTGTGATTGCCATTTTATCAGCCTGTTTTTTCTAGATGAAACTTGGTTTTCTCATTCCATCATCATCATCTGCTTGGCCGATCATACACCTTCACTTGGTTGTTTTACTCGTTCTTAAGGAACTGTTGCAATGAGTGGTATTGTTAGCCAGCCTCTTGACCTTTACTTGTTCTAAGCAGTTCCATCATAACTGGAACCAGTTGATATCCTTTATACCACTCTTTCGTCCAGGAGGAGTCACCTTTAAGCTCTTTTCTAACTCTTGAAACATGAAAAGGTTATCGAGTCCTTATCGTCTTGAACTCATTAAAGGAAACGAAATGTAATTTAACTAGTATATGTTTACCCCTTTTTTGAGCTGGGATAAACCATTTATGAAAAAGGAATACCTTAGTCAATAATGACTAAGAGGTTCTCTCGAACTTTTTTTTCTACCTTTTCGGATTCGAGGGACCACCTATGAAAAGGTCCCCATGGAGTTTTATATTCAACCTCTTTTCAAACTCTCTAAACATGAAAAGGTGTCAAGTTTCACGTTTGTCAGACTCGTTAAAATTTAACGACACTAGATTCGTCACCATGATGATACCGAGTTCCTCCTTTATAGGTCTTGTAAAATGTACTAGGATGGATTTTTCCAAAGGACAAATTTATATTACAAGCATATGATTTCCTCTTGAAGCTTGTGAAAAAATAAAGAGGTACCTTCCAGAAATGGTGGGGGGTAAATGAAATTATTTGTTAGTTGTGTCGGTAGTATGTCACTCTTGAACATGACACTTATCTGCAACTCATGTTGGGTTGGGGACATCCTACATTCGTCACTTTGCCTCCATGAGCTTGTGAAATATGTTTCTCTCTCATTCGATTACCAATATTGTCAACATGACCTTTTATTATATTTGAGTCAAATACTTCCAAACTTGGGAGTCGTGTTGCCAATATGTTCAAGAGAAGTTCCTTCTGCAGTTTCATTCATTACTTGATTCTTTGTTCAGTCTTGATTCACAACCATATTGTTCCTTTGTCTAGTGTCGATGATGTGGGATACAACATGGCCCTCCTTCGATGCATCACTTCCTGTCAACTTCAACTCAGTATCCTAGAAGTTGATCTAGAGACTCCTTTCATTACCTTGGAGCCTGCATGCCCTAATGGCAGTTTTTTCGCATTTGACGACAGGTTCACCTCATTCGCCTTCGATCAGGTGATTTCATGAGTATTCGACTTCAATTCCTTATTCACATTGTTGGAAATATTGAGAGGGGGGGGGGGTGAATCAGTATTCCTTTCAATTAGAGCATTAGTTAATCTTAAATTATTATCAGTGTTTGTACAATGATAGAAGAAAACAAGAGGAACACAAATGCACACAGTTTTTAAGGTGGAAACCCACTCCGGGACAAAAAGCACCTAATGCTTTTCTAATAATTCTTTAATATTCAACTCCAATTGAAAATAAAGCTCCAACTTCCTAGAATCTAGAAAAGCATTCTTCTCCAGCTCCCACTGGATGGATGCTCCAACACCCGAGATTCTTCAGTAGTCAACTGAACAGATGCCCCAACACCCAATGAGCTACAACTCACCCTAGCACCACCCTACCACCCTATAGAAGAATAAAAGAAGAATGGACTCCCATACCATGGAAAATGGTCCACTTTACAATGATATAGAATGATGTAGAAGAAGAAGATATACTAGACCATAACCCCAACTTTGACACAACCACCTAATGATGATCATAGACCTCCCAACACTGCCTCTTCAACCCTTGGTAGATAGACACTAGTAAAATTTTTACAATAATGTATTTACAATGACTTAGTACAAAGATACCTTTACAATGATTGTATGTAGTGTTGCCCACTTGAAGACTTCATATGATGAACTTCTTGCTGTTGTTATGCACCTTGGTTGCTGCTCTTTTCATGCTACCCTTCTGTTGCACCTTGCTTTGCTTTTCTGCCGTAGAAAGTTCGGTCCTTTGCAACCCTTGACAACACATGATCTAGCTTTTTCTTGACTTCTAGGAGCTCGATATTGAATTTGGTGTATCTCTGTCATTTCAGATCCTCAATATCTAATTTTCGGTCCTATAGTATTCCTCTGAGTTTTCTTTCCAATGCCACAGGTCTGACCCAAATTGGATTCTTCAAGAGATATTTATACCCAATCTCTCATAATGCCCTAATTATGGATTTTTTCAGCAGATCACACTTGTATGGCGTGCCACGTGTCACTATTTCTTCATTTGGCTCTAAAATTGATAGAGAGAAAACTAAAGACTGTGTACTATCTGCCAATTTTTATGGAATTCCAATCCGATACTCAGAGAGAGAGTTATGACAATTTTACCAAGGTCACTTCTTTGAGATGAATTTCAGGAGCCTGCAAAAACCCTGACTTCCATAGATCATATCTCCAAAAATGTTGTGCACCTTGATCTGAAATTTTTACAGTAGCTTCGTTAGGATTTCAGCTTCATCTCATAAAACTTTCAGCTTCTGAAACTTCGTATAAACAAAGTTAGAGTGAAAATTCCACAATGACTTGTTTCAGATGGCCGAATCCCTTGCATAAGGAGGAAATGAGGATCACAATTTATATAAATGCTTAAGCTGAGAGGGGCTTCAACAAGTGAACATGGGAGGGATTTTAGGAGCTTAAAAAATATTAATTATGACTTTTCAATGACCCATGCCCCAACCCCATGGAGTTTTAGCCCACTAACTGGAGGTACAAACTTCAAACATGAATATCTCTCAAACCGTGAAGAATTACATGGCGTGCCATATATCAACGGAAACCTCTCGATAAGTAGAAACCATCAAAAGAATTATTGACCCAGAATATATTAATTTGGTAGGTCAAAATTACCATTAAATATTGGGTTAGCCCCTGGTGCTGCTTGGGTTGACATGAATGACAACCGTTGATCAACAATCTCCCCCTTTGGCATTGATGGCAACACAAGTACTCCCCCTGCGATCATGACACCTCTTCCTACAACATTCTCTCCCCCTTTGACATCAATGGAAAAGGGTAACTCCCACTGAAACACAACCATCCTTCGGACCTATACACACTTCCACTACCCCTGACACACAACCGTCCTATAGACCTGTAATCTACTTCCACTCCCCCTTTATATTTTGAAAAAGGAAAATCTAATGAGAACTTGGGAGAATCCCAATCTTCTGGCGAAGATATTCCAATGCTGGTGAATATTTAATATGTGATTCTTTTGGTGCTTCTTGGAATCTTGCTACTTGTCCAATTGCTTGCATAACATCTGATCAGGAGGCTGTTACATATAGAAGACTACTAATCATAGATCTGTACAACCTTTGATCCACATCCTTAGATGAGTCGTCTATGCTCAATTTGCAACCTGTTACCATTGGAGTAAGGATGGGTTTGCAATCTTCCATTTTAGATTTCTTGAGCATTTCCTTGATGTACCTGGCTTGACATATAAATATTCCTTTCTGTTGCTAAGATATTTGAAGCCCTAAGAAGTATGTCAGCTTACCAAGTAAAGACATCTCGAAATCACTTTGCACCTTTGTAGCAAACTTCTTATTTAGTCGATCATCATTTCTACCAATTATTGTATCATCCTCTTTAGCTATTAGACATGCTTTAGTTGCTTCATACAGAACATATATGTCGTTTGGAGCTCGACTTGCTGTAGCCACAATTTCACCATACACGCCTTTCCTGATTTCACATTTCGTGGAGTTGAATAGTATTGTGTGTCCTTGATCACACATTTGTCCAACACTGAGCAGATTGTGATTCATGTTTTCAACCAATAGAAAATTCTTGGCTAGAGCATCTTTTCTTTCGAGAGTGACAGTACCTGATCCTATAACATTTGAAGATCCATCATTTCCAAAGGACACAGTTCCATCCTTCTTCTCTTTTAGAGATACAAATTTATTTCTATCTCCAGTCATATGCGTTGAGCAACCGCTATCAACATACCACACATATTTTTTCTTTTGAGCCTTGAAAGCGAGAGCACAATTATCATTCTTCTTCTTCTTCTATGTTCATTCATTCTGTGGCTTCGAAGATTCTTCTAGAGGATTTTCAAGTCTGCAGTCTTTGACTATGTGTCCAAAGTTTCGACATTTGTAACATTCAATATTATTTCTTAAATGTTCAAATCTATTGATGTTTCGCTGAGCCCTGGGAGGTTCATATTTGACAGATCTCCTGGAATTGTATTCGTTCCTAGGGTATGTGCGACATTCTACAGCTTTATGACCAAATTTTCCACATGAATAATAGTAGCCATAAAAAATATGTTGGTACCTGGATGGAAATTTTCATCAAGGAATTGTCTTCCAAGGTTGTTCTTGCGAATCTTGTCCAATGAAGTCTACATGCATGTCAGATCTCATAGGTTCATTTTATTTTGTTGTAGAAGGTCCTGCTTCTTCTTCTTTGTAACCGATGCCAATTTTGTCGTTGTAAGATCGTTGATTGTTGATGAGTTCTTCCAATGCCCTTGAGCTATTGGCATAGTTTTGGATAGTTTTTCCTTTCTTCACTTCCTCACTCAGCGAGACTACTTTGGCTTCTAATTCTTCCCTTTCTTTGTTGCTTTCTTCCAGCTTCTTTTGAAGTGACTCTTCAATGCATTTGTGTTCTTCAACTTCAATTTTGAGACCTTGAACTTGTTCTTCAAGAGTATTGGAACAGATCTTCTCCGCCTTGAGATCTTTTACAAGCTTGATTGCTTCCTCATAAAATTCTTCTATGGTCCATCCTTCTTCTTCGTTGTTTGATACCTCTTGTTTATTGTGCTTGGGTTTATTGTTCTTGGCCATAAACAATACTCTCTCATTGGCTTCTTCTTCACTGTCATTGTCTTCATTGGATGATGAGCTATCTTCTTTAGAGAGAAATTTCCTTTTGGATCCTTGCTTGTTGAATTTCTTAAAGCCTTTCTTTCTTTTTGAGTTGCCATTACTTCTGTTTGGACATTTTGCTGCAAAATGCCCAACCTCATTACAGCTGAAACATATCAATGGAAGTTTACCTTTGAATTGTCCCTTACCAGTTTTTAGTTTTCTCGTGAAGTAAGCATATTCTTCATCCGAAAGACCTTCTTCATCATCTCCCTTTTCTTCACACTTGCAGGTGCATGTATTTTCAATTGAAGGTTGTTTATCCTTATTGGTTTTCTTAGATGCAACAAACGCAATTTCTAGATGCGAAGTACCCTCTTCTTCATCAATTCTCATTTCATATGCTATCAGAACTCCATGTAATTCCTCTTTGCTGAGTTTGTCCAGATTTTCACTGTATTCTAAGACTGATACCTTTGGGTTGAATCTCCCTGGTAACGTTCTAAGAATCTTTCTTATAATAGTCTTCTCGTCAACTGGCTCTCCCAATCCTTCTAGAGTATTGGTTATTTCACCAACGTATTGGAAGTATGCAGCAATGTTGCAATCTTCTTTCATTTTGAGTTGCTCAAATTTTTCTCTATAGATTTGAAGCTTTGCTTCTTTGACATTTGAGTCACCTGCATATATATTCTCAAGCTTGTCCCATACATTTTTGGCAGTTTTAAAACCTAACACCTTATGATAAGCAGATTCAATAATTCCACTGATAATAATATTCTTTGCTTTTACATCATTTACCAAATTCTTCTTACCTTGTTCATCCGTAGTTGTTGTAAATCCATTTTGAACAGTGTCCCATACTTCGTAACCTTGCACCAAGAGATAGACCTCCATTCTTACTTTCCAGAGTGCATAATTATTTTTATTGAATAGAGGTACACCATTCTTGGTATGCTCCATGACCTCCTTCTAGTTGTTAAACTGCTATTGAAGGAACCAAGCTCTAATACCAATTGTTGGAAATACTGAGAGGGGGGGGGGGGGTGAATCGGTATTCCTTTCAATTAGAGCATTAGTTAATCTTTAATTATTATCAGTTTTTGTACAATGATAGCAAAAAACAAGAGGAACACAAATGCACACAGTTTTTAAGGTGGAAACCCACTCCGAGACAAAAACCACCTAATGCTTTTCTAATAATTCTTTAATATTCAACTCCAATTGAAAATAAAGCTCCAACTTCCTAGAATCTAGAAAAGCATTCTTCTCCAGCTCCCACTAGATGGACGCTCCAACGCCCAAGATTCTTCAGTAGTCAACTAAACGGATGCCCCAACACCCAATGAGCTACAACTCACCCTAGCACCACCCTAGCACCCTATAGAGGAATAAAATAAGAATGGACTCTCGTACCAGGGAAAATGGTCCACTTTACAATGATATAGAATGATGTAGAAGAAGAATATATACTAGACCATAACCCTAACTTTGAAACAACCACCTAATGATGATCCTAGACCTCCCAACACTGCCTCTTCAACCCTTGGTAGATAGACACTAGTACAATTTTTACAATAATGTATTTGCAATGACTTAGTACAAAGATACCTTTACAATGATTGTATGTAGTGCTGCCCACTTGAAGACTTCATATGATGAACTTCTTGATGCTGTTATGCACCTTGGTTGCTGCTCTTGTCATGCTACCCTCTGCTGCACCATGCTTTGCTTTTCTGTCGTAGAAAGTTTGGTCCTTTGCAACCCTTGACAACACATGATCTAGCTTTTTCTTGCCTTCTAGGAGCTTGATATTGAATCTGGTGTATCTCTGTTATTTTAGATCCTCAATGTCTAATTTTTGGTCCTGTAGTAGTCCTCTGAGTCGTCTTTCCAATGTCACAAGTCTGACTCAATTTGGATTCTTCAAGAGAGAGTTATACCCAATCTCTTACAATGCCCTAATTATGGACTATTTCAACAAAGCGCACTTGTACGACGTGCCACGTGTCATTGTTTCTTCATTTGGCTCTGAAATTGATAGAGAAAAAACTAAAGACTGTGTAATATCTGCAAATTTTTATAGAATTCCAATCCGATACTCAGAGAGAGATTTATGATGATTTTATCAAGGTCATTTCTTTGAGATGAATTTCAGGAGCTTGCAAAAACCCTGACTTCCATAGATCATATCTCCAAAAATGTTGTGCACCTTGATCTGAAATTTGTACAGCAGCTTCCTCAGGATTTCGGATTCACCTCATAAAATTTTTAGCTTTTGAAACTTCGTAGAAACAATTTAGAGTGAAAATTCCACAATGACCTGTTTTAGATGGCCGAATCCCTTGCCTAAGGAGGAAATGAAGATCACAATATATATGAATGCTTAAGTTGAGAGGGGCTTCAACAAGTGAATGTGGGAGGGATTTTAGGAGCTTAAAAAATATTAATTATGACTTTTCAATGACCCATGCCCCAACCCCATGGGGTTTTAGCCTACTAGCTAGGGGTACAAACTTCAAAAATGAATATCTCTCAAACTGTGAAGAATTACATGGCGTGCCATATATCAACGGAAACATCTCGAAAAGTAGAAACCATTAAAAGAATTATTGACCCAGAATATATTAATTTGGTAGGTCAAAACTCCCATTCAATATTGGGTTAGCCCCTGGTTCTTCTTGGGTTGACATCAATGACAACCGTAGATCAACACACATACCATGGATTGTACTACTAGTACCTTGAGGGCCATTGTCATTATTGGTGGTCTCTCTTGGGCCTATAAAAAGTTTACATCATTGATTGGTAATCAGGTGATTTTCTTGCATGTTCGACTTCATCTCACTCATTCACATGCATGAATTTGTACTTGAATGGGTCGTAACGGAGTGCAAGACCCTGTATTTTGTCTTATAAAGTCCAGGTTGCGAGGTGATATGAGTTATTCATGACTGTATACATGACTATTTTTTACGGGTGGTCGTGACCATACTTGAGTCCATATTTGTGATCCTTCTTATTGTTGGATGGCTATTTCCATGCCATGGATCCTATTACATGATCATTTCTATGGATGGCTTCGTCCATGCCTTATACTCATGTATTTATATCAAATATTTTATTTGTATATATTTAATTGATTCACATGTTTTCCGATAGCAGTGTCTTACTATTGGCACATACTCGTGAAGCATTTCACCCCTCACTCTCATTCTGCCTTCATGCTTTAGGGGGCATCTGTTACACAAAATTTTGTCACTATCCCTATAATTCCCATTCTTGAATCCTGGAGGACCCTTGCAGTGATCCTTGTGTACTTTTTACATCATGAAAACATGCCTTTAAATCCCTTACAATTTGAAGAACAATCTCTCTTTTGATCATTCCTAGAGTAGCTCCCTAAAAACCCACTTTTTTGGAGCACCAAGACCCTTCTGTCTAACCAGCGTCAATGGCTCATCCTTAGCTTGTGACCAATGTCAATTGACGCTAGTATGGACCTCATACCCACGTTGATCTACTTCTGGAAGATTTTTTAAAATGGAAACAAAGCTTCATGGCCTAGAAGCTTTGAGAGCGGAGAGATGGATGTTTTTTTATTAGGATATGGCTGAGCTTCCTCCCTTGGGCCTCTTGTTCCTACAAAAAAGGAACCTCCCAAAGAGATAAGCCTTTTTCCCATCATAAGTGGATCCATGTCCCCTCCTCTTTTAGTATAAATTGATCACCTTCCAATGACTTTGCTAGTTAGAACAGAATAGATAAGAATAATAGAGAAATGTTTGAAGATATTCATTATCATTGAAGGAGAGAGTTGAGACCCTTAGCCTTCTTACATTGAGTTGAAAAAGAGTGCTTTGGAGATGTGTCGGATCCAGAAACACCGAAGGAGAGATTAGACATCAAGGCATAGGTTGTAAATCCTCTTTTATTAATAATATGATACAACTGATATTTATTTTCCATTCTTGTCCATGTTCATGATAATAATTCTAGCATTCGTTGATCAGTTAGAGAGATTATTCTTGTATATGCACGTTTCACTTTTATGTTTCTTGTTGTTTTTTGTCACTTGTGCAGGTAATTGAATGCTGATAGCAGCAGAAATCAAGTTTGGAAAAGTGAAGGACCAAATACTTTCAAAGAAGATAAACATCGCATCATCATACCAAGGTAGGCCATCTCCTTCGATCTATGTTTCATTTATAATATAGGAAAGTAGGCATTTTCTTGTTCCCCTTGTTGCTAGACCCACCCTAGGGCTAGAGGGATTGTCTCTATCCACAGAGAGGATTTACCTAGAAAACACCTTGTCATTAAATGATTTTGTAATGGCAACATTTGCAGCTATATACCCAGATTGAATATAAGGGAAAAATTCATATATATTTTCATCTAAGAGAGGATCTCAAAACTGGTAGGCTCCTCACTTTTTAAGGTTTTGTAAATATGTCCTTTAGAAAAATTGTGACCATGCTAAAAAAAAATATGCTACCACATATACATCTAAATTGATCACACTTGACATAAACACCTTGGGAGGTGGATTGATGTAACCATGATATTCTCAAGTGAAAAATAATGAAACCAACATGAAAACCATTGGTTTGGATTTACATGTTAAACATATTACTAATATCACTTTTTATCAATGGGAGTAGAATCACAAAGTTTTTCAAAATCAATTTTCATAAGTTTTTCAAAATCCTGCTCCCTATGAACTGGAGCAACCTGTTCCCTCTTAATTTGGAAACTCAACCTCATATGTGATATGGCTACTAGCTAAAGCTCTGCTGAATTCATCAGAGTATCCCATATCTTCTAGATGGGTCCATTCCCACCAAGTGGGTCTACTAAGGCAGTCCTCATGCCTCCTCAAAAATGTTGCATAACTAGCTCTATGTCCCTCTCAAACTAGAGATAGACCCCATAATCGGTAAAACTTTCCCTCTTCGATCCCCAGTATGATGGATTCCTCATCATACACAAATCCCTTTGTCAATAAGTGTACTAACTTTCCTTTGACCTCAAATATATAGCCTTGATCTCCCAAGACTGAAATAGAGAGTACATTCACTCTAAGATGAAGAACCTATAGAACATGATGAAAGGCTACAGTCCATCCTGATTATAACTCAAACACAATTGAACCCTCTCTTGTACCGACTTTTCCTTCAGTGTGTATCCCACACATCACCAAACATCTAGTAGCTACTGAGCCAAGTGGTTGAAATAGATCACACTCCCTTGTCATAGGCATGTGGAACGACTATCTAGATACCAACCATATCTAGAAATATCCTTTGAATCCAGGGGTGATACATACTCTTTATTTAACAATTTGGAGAATTTAATGGCAAGTTGTGGCTCATCCTAAACTATAGCCTCTTTTAGAACCAAGATTTTTCTCTCATGCTTGGCCTGAAATAGTGAAATAGTGTAATATGAAATACTGAATTAAAGAAATAGGTTGTTTTAAGTGTAGAGGCTAGGTCTTATGTAGTTGTAGAACTGAAAAATATTTGTGGTTGGTTGTTTGTAAATATAGAAGGATTTGGAAATCGAGTCAAAATCTATAGTTTAAGATAAAACCATAGGACTGGTCATACATCTAAGGAAGCAAAGGGAAGGTCTTCTGTGTCTATCAGAAAAAGTAATTGATTTGTTATTTTGAGAAGAAGGAGAAGGACGAACCACTATATCATGAGCATCTATCAAGGACGAATTCCTAATATAGCTTTAGAAAAATGGATTGTATTTGAAACAGAGCACTTATCAAGAGTGAATTTTGATACATAAACAATATATTTGGCAAGGGAAATATTTAAAAAAAATTATAATTGATTTCTTGACATTGGATGAAACTCAATTATAAACTTAAACCCTAAGAATCTGAAGATAATTTGAGAAGATGAAAAAAACATAGTAAAATCACATGAGAAAGGAGACACATTAAAGACACCAAATACTTGAATCTTTTGTAAAGACTGTATATCATACTTTCGCAACTGAATAGATGAAAAAAAAATCTTAGGATTGAATGTGAATAGATGAAAAAATAAAAAATAAAAAAATGTTAGGATTGAATATGAAAATAAAGTAATGAAAATAAAAAAATGTTAGGATCAGATGCTAAAATAAAACAAAGAAAAAAAGAGAATGAAAATGTTAAGCATATTCAAAAGCAATAAATGAATAAAAATTGCTTTGTTTCAAATAAAATAAAAGGGGAAAAAACGTGCCACCTAAAATGCCACTTAAAAAATAATTTAGAATAAGGTATGTTTTATAGTATTAATCATATGTTTATATGGTTAATCCATTATGTAATCAAGTGACATGTTATTGGCACGTTTAATAAACATCTTTCAGATTTTAAGGGCCGAGATCAAATGCGCTCAGATTGACGATGTGCATCAAGCTCGCACCCCCAGTGCTTCCAAACTTTATCTACCGAGGGGGGGGGGGGGGTCCAAGTAAAGCCGTAAATAAAAACCACCTCTACTATGTGTCATCTTACCATTGAGACTACACCACCCCTTCAATTCCACTTACCATCTGCCCCCCCTCCCCCTCCGGGTAGGCTCCAAAACCACCCTTTGACCATTTGACTACTTCCATCGTCTCATCCTCATTCACACGTCATTTCAATTATCCAATGATAAAATTCCATGTGTCTCCCAATTACCCATTACTATTTATTGTTACATACCCATTAACTATAACGTCTTCGCATTAAATCCTCCTGCGCCTACCAAAATTCATTATTACCCTATTTAAACTTTGCACTTTCACTCTAATTCAAAACCTTTCGATGTTCTATTTTCATTACTTTTTTCGGGCTATTATAAACTGTAAGCAAAGCACAAAGGTAGATCTGCACTAGTTTAGTTGTCTTCAGAGTACCTATACTTCCTTATTGAGTTATTTTTTAATAGGTATTTACAAACATCCACTGCCCTTTCATTTCAATGGCTCCTAAAGGAAAATATACTTCCAAGGATACCTCAATACCACCTCCAGATATTGATTTAGATCATCAACCATTAGTAGACCATTTATATCAAATATCTAAGATCAATTGTGAATTTTATCTTCATGAAATTCACAATTGGCTCCATCAAAAACACCTGGACAACAGTGACAAAATCGGCCTCTGGAATTCAACATTACCCCAGTATATTTTCCCTCAGGTGCCATATTTTCCTGTATTTGTTACCTCCTGTCAAATTCATTACATACCTAGTCAAAGAGTTGTATTTGTGCAGAATGGAGAAACCCTCTTCTACATCATTGCCCATGCAATTTCTGAAATGCTCCAAATCAAAGATGACTCCCTCGCAAAGTCCTTATACCCAGATTTTCTTATGGAAATATACAACAAGCTGGACTTTCCACAAAGAGAAAAGGTTTTTGAAACATTTATATCAAATGATGTCCCAATACCTAAAAATAATCCTCCATATTCAGTCTCCATTTTCCACGAAATGACTAAAGAAATTGTCTCCATTATCTCTTATATTTTGGGCTATAGTTGAGACCAGTGGATTGATGAACATATCTTTTCTTTTCTTTCCATTTTTTCAAGTGAACAAAAGCCACCAATTATATTTTGTTACAATGAATTTATAGCTGAGAGGATCGATGAGAAGTTTTTTAATTTATCAAAAGAAGAATTTTTCAGATATGCCTCGGTCCTTGTGTATCTATTTATTTATTATCAATCAGAGAAATTTCCTTTTCAACCACAGAAGATGGATGATCAGGGAAATCCTTTATCAATAATTCATTAGACCCCTCTGGTTAGGAAGGAAAACACAATTCTCTTTCAGTCAGTTTGTAGATCAATTTTTGCATGTGGTAGTAAGCTTATTGAATAGCAATACAGAACCAAGGATAATTTCAGAGGTAAAGAGGATTTTACACCTTAGTGAGCAAACCAAAAAGGGTGACTTAGCCCCCTACAAGCTTCCTAAGTATTTTCCCATAAGGATATTTTCTTTGGAATTCATTAACAAATGATAAACATGGATCAGATACATTTTCAGGAAGCCAAGAAGAAATCTTGTTTCAAATTAAAAACACAGGTTGGACCTTTCATATGAAATACAAGGGCAGCAGGACAAGATGCAAACGCTATCCTAAGGAATATGAATTTTAAGCACACTTTTACTTGGTCTTACGACCCTTTTGGAATTGTTTCAAAGATGAGGATAGAGTAGCAATAGACCCCTTATATTCATACATCAAAACCAGATCTCGAACAATTCATGAACAAGGAGGAATGGAACGAAAATACTCTCCAAGAGTTTGAAGAGAAAATTATGTCCTCTTCACAAACTCCATTAACATAATAAAAGGGAGATAAAATGCCAAGGGAAACCAGTTTCCCTTCAACATCAAAATTTCTAGACAAATATTTCATTGTATATAACAAGAAGCAAAGGCAAACAAATGAGGAAGACAGTCAACATGAAAACACTGAACAAATGCACTGAATTTTTCTTTCTGGGGTGTCTACCCCATCAGTTTTTGGGAGACAAGACAATATGCCACCATATCCAACAACTCCAAGGACCCCAATTATTGCATTTACACCTATTTCATCACCAACAAGGGAATTGGGGCAGAGCAGTAAAAAAGAGCCCAACATTTTTGTTGCTTATCAGGAAATCAAAAGAAGGAATCTAGCCCTTAAATTTTCTACATTTTCTCAATACCAGAAACAGAAAACAACTTCTCAACACAGGATTTTATCATCCTTTGACTCTGAAGAAGGAAAATTTCATATTCTTTTTCTATAGGCTAAGGTTCCTCAACCTCGGATAACATATGACTACAAATAGTTAATATTTTATTTCTACACAAAAACTATTCATATTATAGATAAAATGGACCTTCACAAGAAATCAGGTGAAATGATCTTCAATACTTTAACTACTTCTGCCATGACAGCTGCTAAGCTCCAAACCACAATGCAAAATATTCAGACACAGCTGAAGTTAGAGAAAATTTCTTCTCTAGCTAAAGATACCAAGATCAAATCTTTAGAGGAGCTAGTGATAAAATTGGGATATGATCCGAAAGACATCAAAGTTTCAAAAGAAATAATTAAATCAAAGAATGCAGATATAGAAGCCCTGAGAAAGCAACTAAAACTCTCAACAATAGAAGATCCACAGGCTAAAGAGTTGGGAGAGCATGAGAAAGGAAATGGGGATTTGTTCAAAATTATCATTGAGCAGAATGACCAAATCTCCAAGATGGAAAAGGAGATTGAAAAAATCCTTAAAGAGAAAGAGAAGGTTGCTCTAGTACAAGCCACTCCATTAGCCACAATTCCAATAGCAGGTACAACAACAGGGAAGGCATCTTCTTTAGCAACAAAAATTTCACATTCTACTACAACAACAACATAATTAACTAAAACCATAAATGATCTAGCTATCAAAGGTAAAGAAATTGAAAATCTTACAGAAAAGTGTGATAAAATGCAGGAACATAAAATCAAATCAGATGGTGCTTATTTATCATAATTGAAAAAAACTCACAAGCTTGCATAAAGAGTTCAATATTTACAAAATCAAAATATCATGGGCGACACCATTTCTCAAGCTAAAGAAAGTATTTTGCTTCAAATAAATGAAGAAATATCTCACATATGGCCATCTATTCAAATAATATTCAAACAAGGTAAACTTCTTGCTAGATCTAACATTTTGATTGTAGAGGTAAAGATAGAAATTTATACTAAGCCCAGTGATGTAGTTGTTATTATCAAAATCTTAAATTCGAAGACTACAGATGAATTAGAAGAACTGGATATTGAAGACAGAACTGACAGTATTCTGGAAGTAAGGAAAGTTCTTACTGTTGAGGCGGTAAATCCCCTCTGAGGACAGAGGTGATCCCACTAGCCCTAGAGTGGGTCTAGCAAAATTCGACACACGCTATGATACTGACTCCTAGTTACAAAAGACATAGCTACGATATATATCCTACCTCAAGTCCTACGCTGCTATTGTCGAAGAAGAAGCGCTTCTTCCCGTTCCTAGCTTGACAGATCACAATCCTTTCGCTCACTGCGTCCGGACACCTGTACACATGCAGAGAAGAAACATCGGCATACAACGTAATAATTCAAACATGTAACTATCAATCAGTCGAAAAGGATTGAATTGAATTGCATTACACAGATAAGAAATACAACAGTGGAACCGATAACGTAGTCGAGCATATATTAGAATGTGAAAGATTACAACCGAGTTTCGATGTTGCGTTCTTCCTTTGGCAGGGCTTCCAGTGGAGCGTGTCTCACAAAGCTCGTTAGGAATTTAGACAAGGCTTTATCTCTTATGGGGTTCTCCTTAGCTCTGCTTTCAATAGTCGCTCAGCTATAGTTTTCTTCCCAAATGTTCAGCTAGCTAGAAAAAGGAGAGGTTAGGCTCCCTATAATCATGGGGGAGAGTCCTATCTCTTAGCATGGTTCCATGAGAGGTGGAAAACCACTTCCTAATCAGGGAGATCTGGAGGCAAACAACCCAACCTCATTTTGGTGATCCGTTCTGAAGTTGTTAGAACCAAACTTTGGTTTTCTATTGTTAAAAAACATTCCTTAAAACGCTTGGCATGGGCATAACACAGGGATAGAGCATCAGCTAGCGTGCCCACTAGTGTGCTTTTTCCCCATTGGTGCGAGGGATGAACTACCTACCCGTGCCAATTCCAAAATATGGATTTTTATGGTTTTCCATAGGAATTGTTCGTCAGGAGAATTCTTATCCTTATGCAGAAGGATGTTATTAAGGTGTTTTCAGGACATTTTACTGATCATAGGTCATGGGAATAGTCCTCCAATGTACGGGACGAGGGATTGTAGGGACGGTGACAAAATGTTGTGTAACAGATGCCCCCTAAAGCATGAGGTCTGAGAGAGAGGGAGGGGTGAAATGCTTTATGAGAATGCGCCCAACTGATAAACACTGCTATCGAAAGACCTGCGAATAAAAATACAACTGATATCTCTGATACATGATATGTGGTATGGGCGCAGCCATCCATAATAGAGTGTACACAAACCGGGATCCAAGGTATGGACGCATCCATCCAGTAAATAAGGATCGACAATTAGACTTAGGTATGGTCACAGCCATCCAATCGAATGAGTCATTTAATAAATCATAATAATCCACAAAGAATCTGCAACCTGGATGTTTATCAGACAAAATCCAGGGTCTTGCGCTCCATCTCGACCTGAACATAGTACAAGTTCGAGCATGCGAATATGTGAGTTGAAGTCGAACATGTAAGAACATCGTCTGATTACCAGCCAATAATGAAAGTCATTAACAGACACGAGAGAAACCACCAATAATGACGATGGCTCTCAAGGTACAAGAGGTACAATCTACGGAATGTGAGCAGTGAGCTGGCGTTGAACACCCACATAATCATTTGATCGAAGGCCAATAATGAAAACCTTATGTCAAATGCGAAGAACCTGCCATTGAGGCGTGCAGGCTCCAAGGTACCTGAAGGGAGTCTCTAGATCAGCTTCCTGGATAATGAGCTAAAGTCGACAGGAAGTGACCTTGATCGAAGGTGGGCCATAATGTTTCCCACATCATCGACACGAGACAAAGGGACATAATGTTTGTGAATCAAGATCAACAGAGAATTAGAGGGAGGTTGAAAACTGCAAAGGCCAACTTCTCTTGAACATATCGGTGGCACGACATTGGATTTGGCAGTATTTGACATCAAGGGATCTGAGGTCGTGTTGACGTGGAAAAGAGCAGATGAGTGGCCAAAAGATATTACCCAAACCCATGAAGGCAAGCAGATAACGAGATGAGATGTCGCCAACCTGACACGAATGCAGACAAGTTCCATGTTCAAGAGCGACATACTGCTGACACGACTATAATACTGGTTCCATTTTCCCCCACCATTTATGGCAAGTACCTTAATTATTTTTGAAAACAAGCTTGAAGGGGATAGCATGTGCTTGCGATATAAATTTTTCCTTCGGACAAATCCAACCTAGTACATTTAATGAGCCCTAGGAAGGAGGAACTCGAGTAACGTCATTACGACGGAGTCCGATGTCATAAGTTTTTAATGAGTCTAACAAAAGGAAGAACTCGGCGTCTTTTCATGTTTAGAGAGTTCGAAAAGACAACGGAAAAGAAAACTCCAGCAGTCCCTTTTCGTAGATAGTCCCACATATCCGAAAAGGTAGAAAACTATGTTTGAGAGAACCTCCTAGTCGCGATAGGCTAGGGTATTCCTTTTTCGTAAATAATCTATCCTAGCCCAAAAAAGGGGTAAACGTATACTGGGTAGATGTCATTTTGTAGCCAATTTAACGAGCTCAAAACGACAAGCGACTCGGCGATCTTTTCAGTTTTAGAGAGTCAGAAAAGAGCTGAAAGGTGACTCTAGTAGTGACTTTTTCATGTTTTTACCGAGTTCGAAAAAGTATAAAATACAACTCATGTCGTCGTCCTAATCGCATGAAAACCTGTCACTGCACAAAAAGCAAGTGTAAAACCCATTTTTCGACAAAAATGTAGTAAAATATCGGAAAAAAAAGTCCCAAAACCTAATTTTTATTTTGAAAAGTTATAAATATTACCAATAGTAAAAACATATTTACTTTTTACCTTTTTACCTCTTTTCTGAGCAATAGTGAGCCATTTCCTTTGCGATCTTGAGGTGACGACTGAGAGCAATCTAGTGGACGAATCCGGATCCTGTCTTCTTCAGGTAAGAGCTGCTTCCATTAGCCATCTTTTAAGCCATATTTCATAGCTTTTAACTATCATTTGGTATCCCTAAGGGGAGGAATTGCAAATTTAGGGCCTTCGTGGTTGGCGCGGGTATCTGGCACGGACTCGCACTAACCAACCCCTTTTTGCGCAGGGGCCGCGCCAGGTGGCGCGACTGTCAGCAAAACAGCCGTGCCAACCGTGCAACCCATCATTCCGCTCAAATTTAACAAAAATAGAACCAATTAGTTGTTTTTTTAAGTACCCAAGGGATCTTACAATGTGTTTATGACCAAATTGATGCAGGTACACAACAAAGATGGTGATTTAATGGAAGAAAAGAGAGCACAGTGAGGAAGATGAGTTGGCAATGGAAAATGAGCAGTGTATGAATGCTCTCTGAAATTACGGTTTGAAAAAATTCTTCCTAACACCATGCCTCCGGGCTCAGCCCGAACTACTGCAATATCTGATTAGCATCTGGGATGAGGATGAGGAGAAGTTTAAATTGAAAGATCAAGTACTTGAGCTCAATGTGTTAGACGTATATTTCATCACTATACTATCTCGGAGGGGTCCAATTCCTATCTTGACTGGCACCAAGCCCTCAGGCGAAAATATGACAATGGTCATGGAGAGTGTGTGCGCAGGGGCACGCAAAGGGTCAGGTAGCGAAAAGGTAGACATTCAGACCGTTCCTGATCTAGCACTTAGAGTAGTGCTACATAATATTACGCAGGCTGCGGGATCACAGGCACTACATGAGGCTACCAAGACATAGCTCCTTCTCGCGTCAGAGTGCATGAACCCAACAGTGTTTGATTGGGCCACAGCCGTGACTATGAACATCAAACGGAAACTAACCAAATGAAAAAATACCAAACTAAAACAATTTGGCTACAGGTCAATTTTGGTATCGTTCTTCTTGGAAGGGCTACCTATCTTCCATGGCTAGGGGGATATAGTCTCGAATGCAACATTGAGAAAGCCACAGATGGCTCGATGGGCAGCATTGATGCCCAAGGCAAGGGGTGGCCAACAGATGTCATGGTGGCCCGAGTTCTTTGGATGGCTGCAATGACAGCTGATCGTCATAGAGGAATGGCCCTATGCAGGCACTGATTTCACTAGAGACCCAGACCTTCCGCTCCCAGAAGGAGAGGACTAGGATGAGGAGCTGAGTAAGACTCTTTTTTATTTTATGAGTTTTATGATTTTTTGGTATACATGCATGTTCTAACAGTTGATCCTATATGTATGCAGATTTTGGCCTAGAGAGGCCCACCGGAATGTCACCAGTGGCGAGGAGGACCCCTCTCGCTTATGACCCTCAAGGTGAGGGGGGCGAGGGGGACGAGCTTGTACAGAACTTAGAGGGGATTTCTCGCGTAGTTCCAGACTATGCTCGTCTAGCTCATCTTCCCTTAGCTTATCATAGGCACACCGTAGGGGTGTCGAGTCGACTTCACCGCTTACTGAGGCGGTTGGTGTGGGCAGTGACGTGCTACCATGAGCACCATGCCGATTAGTCGCCTAGGATTTTTATATGCATATTTTTTGAGAGACATGTTGTCTCCGGATGTAACTGAAACAAACATGTATATTTTTGGGTTTATATGATGCACACACTGCAAACACTCGACATATATATATATATATATATATATATATATCTATTTTCTACATGTATCTTGCTTACATATGATGATGTTTTTACAAATTGTGTAAATGTCTATCTAATACCATGTTGGCTACTGCATCTGTTAGTGTATTCATTCATCTTGGTATATGTTGATATGTAATGCAATCAAAATTCCTTTCAAGTGAACGAATACATAGATACAGTATTAAAATGCATGGGTTTCTAACTGAATAATGACCATTGAGATGTAAAACAACAAGTTGTGAATCTATATGTATAAGTAACGCACGAATAGTGAGGTTAACAGCCTTGTTTAATAATTCCAAAATGGCACTATATTCCGCGACATTATTTGTAGCAGGCCCTAGAAAAACACCTTCTAAATTAACCAACTCACCAGGAAGATTGTAAATTACCCAGGCTGCCGAGGACAGGTTCCTGGTACTACGGGAGGCACCATCTGCAAAACCGACATAAGGAGTAATAGACATCTGCACAATCAGGAAGACCCAATGAGCAGAAAAACGCTTACAAAGCACACCACACCACACATGCACAAAAATTAAAAAATCACCTATGTACATATACTATGCAAGAATGATTCAAGCATAATATTTCTTCAGGTACAACCCATTTCTAGGTTGTGCCAAAGGAAGACCTTCATAATCGATTAGCTCATAAGCCCCATTTTTCAATACTTGTTTAATGATATAGGGCACATCTTGTCATGGGCTTGATCATACAAAATGACGAGGTCCCCTTCGATAAAAGAGCGTGGAGAAACCATTTGATCGAAATGAGTTTTAACCCACTTTTTCTGTGCCTCGATAACTAAAACAGCCAAGCAGCGAGTTTCGTCCAATATCTCGAGATATAGGAGACGTTCTTCCTTCGGGGAAGTATCAGATAGTAATTCCATAGCCAATTTCAGTGAAGGGATCTCACATTCAACCAGAAGAGTAGCTTCCAAACCATACACCAACTGAAATGGTGTGAATCCGGTCGCACTCTTCACTGACGTTCGGTAGGCCTAGAGAGCTGAAAACAATTGGAGATGCCAACTTGATTTGTGTATACCAATTTTTCGTTGAAGCATCGTGACAAGCACCTTGTTCATGGCTTCAACCTAGCCATTTTCCTGAGGGTAGTATGGTGTTGAGTTGTCGTGACACAAGCCCAACTTAGATGTAAGCTCTGCCATCATGTAGTCCCGAAAATGAGAGCCATGATCAGTGGCGATGGCTTGAGGAACGCTGAAACACATGATCACATGGTTAAAAATGAATTGTGCAGCTGTCTTACCGTCTGCAGCCAGTGTAGGCATCGCTTCAACCCACTTGGTGAAATAATCTACGGCAATGATGATATAATCATGCCCCCCAGCCGAGTGAGGGTTACACGTCATAAAATCAATTCCCCATTTGGCAAAATGGCCTACGGTAATGACAGGATGTAATGGGAGAGGTGACACACACATCTTGCGTTGGAAAATCTGGCACTCATGACACTTCCGTACTGCAACAATACAGTCTTTAAATATAGATGGCCATAAATAGCCCACACGAAGGATCTTATGTGCGGTAGCATAGCTGGACATATGACCACCACAAGCGCCACTGTGACAGTCATTCAGAACTTTCTCAGCCTCCTCTAAGGTCAAACACCAGCGGAGTACAAAATTGACTCTGACATGATATAAGGTATCTCCTACAATGTGATATGGTTGCGGCTGATGTCGAACACGACGTCGAGCATCCTTTGTTATCTCAGACCATAAGGTAGATGTCTGCAGGTACACAATGATATCACCGTACCATGGATCGAGAGTGCTGATTAAAAAGAGAGTTTCTTCTGGGATATGATCCTCAGATTGAGACAGAATAGAGTCGGTAGGAAGGGAACAAATGAGATCAGCAAAAACCAACGATTTCTTTGATTTGGTAGTAGTGAACTCCAAATCAAAATCTTGGAGGATGACAATCCACTTTGAATACTTCCCCCTAGCAATTTTCGAGACAAAATGTAAGTCATGGGGTTGCAATCGGAAATCACGGTTACCGTGCGTAACAGGATGTAATGGTGAAACTGCTAAACGGCCTGGATTGCAGCCAGCACCAACTTCTCGACGTGTGCATAACGCGTTTCAGTGTTGAGGAGGTTTCGAGACAGATAATAAACCACGTGTTCGTTACCGTCGTCCTCATCCTGTACCAGAACCATGGCAATCGTACTAAATGCAACAGCCAAATAGAGAGTAAAGTCGTGATGATAATTTGGAGGATGGATTAAAGGAGTGTTGACAAGCAACGTCTTAAGGTTATCGAAATATTGCTGAGCAATCTCATCCCAATAGAAGGGAACTTCCTACTTTAGAAGTTGCGTAAACCCTTTGGCTACCTCTGCATAGTTCGAGATAAAGCGACGTAAGAAATTTTCTTTCCCCTGAAGACTCTAAAGTTGATGCATGGAGGATGGGGAGGGGAGATTAACAATAGCCTTGACCCTTAGAGGGTCAAGACGAATTCCGTCCTTAGAGACAATGAATCCTAAAAGCCGACCAGAGTCAACGTAGAAGACACACTTGTGAGGATTGAGCCTGATGTTGTAACGTCTGCAGCGGAGAAAAATCTGGCGGAGATGCTCTGGGTGGTCTTTGCATAGAGCTGAATGAGCCGGAAGGTCATCCAACTATGGCTGAACAACATTACGTATGTCGTGAAAGGCGTAAGACATGGCACGCTAGAAGGTAGCCCCAACGTTTTTTAAGCCGAAAGGGAGCTTCTTATAAGCGAATGTTCCCCACGGACAGATGAAAGCGATCTTATGTTGATCAGATGGAAGGATATTGATTTTATTATAACCTGAAAAGCCGTCCATAAGGGAAAATATCTCACTCCCCGCACAATCGTCAATGATCTGGTCTATAAAGGGGGTGGGATAGTTTTCCTTATGGCAAGCCTGATTGATATCTCGATAGTAAACACAGACTCAAATTTTTCCCTGCTTCTTATCCACATGGAAACCCACTCTGTCAGAGGGATCGGATATATGAAACCCGCTTTAAGAAGTTTCTCAACTTCAGCTTTTATAGCAGCGGCTTTTCGAGGATGCACTGGACGCAGACGCTGGCGCATTGGCTTCACACCGGGATAGGTGGGAATTTCGTGCATGATGATACTGGGATCGATTCCAGGCATCTCTTCATAAGACCACGTGAAAACATCACGGAATTCGCGGAAGAGACTAGTGTACACTTGTCTCATCGGGAGAACAAGTGACTCCCACATGGATGTTCTCGACGACCCTCAGTTTAACAGAGATGTTGATAGGCATCGTTTGGGTAATATTACTCAGATTTCCTTCCGAAAATACTTCATGAGTCAATATTGGCGTTTGGAGAGGTGGAGAGGGAACCTGAGATGAAAAACACTCGAGACAATTAGACATTGTCCCCAGGCCAGGCATAAATGAGGAACGATGATGTCCATTGCTCCACGACATATATTCGAGAGACATAGTCTCCAGGATAGCTTCATCAGATGGAAAAACTTCTCTCAAAGGATCAAACGAATCTGCATTGCCGAGCCAAGGGGATTGAGAATAAACATCAAGAGCCATGCTTAGAGGAGCATTATCAACAGGAGGAGAATCCGATGTGGCAACGATCTCGCAATAATTGATTTCAACTAGGGTCAGAGGCATCGATTCTCCAAAAGAGGCAACCTGTTCAGGAGAAGGGATGATCCATGGGTCATTCGACCTAAAGATCATATTGACTTGAACGGTGTTTGGTGGTGGAATGGGAAAAATACCCATGAGAATGGGGTCTTTGAAAAGACCAGGTCCTATACTGTCGGGGAGATTAGAAATTTGATCCATGTATGGCACGTTGTTCTCGGAGGATGAGGTAACGAAAGACAACTGATCGACAGTAATAATCTTGCCCTCATGTGGAAACTTCAAAAGTCGAAAGAGGGTGGACGGAATGCACAACATGGTGTGGGTCCAACTGCGACCGAGTAGAAGATTATAGTTGAGTTTGGCATCAACAACTTCCACTTCAACGTTGATTGTCTTACCTTGCAATGTAATCGATAGACTCGTGAGAACACCCAAGGGTTTTAATTCCCTTCTATCGAATGCCTCAAGGGCATTGGGAGATGAAGTGAGGGCTGGAGAGCCAATGGCCTTCCAGCAAGCATATGACATAATGCAGGTAGAGGCACCTTCGTCCACAACGGATCTATGAATGTTGAGGCCGTTGATACTGACTTGTATAACAAGCGTGATCTGGTGCAGAAGTCGGGGGACAAAATTCTCTATATTGAAGGTGAGAAGGCTAGAATCGGCAGGATCAATTCCGCCGATCACAGATAACAAATATTTTCGTTGAGACAGAAAACTCTGAAGTACTTCCAACGCGAATATCGTGGAAGGCACCTGTGCCAAATCCTCAACAATGTTGTAATGCTGAGTAGCACTGGCGTTTGGATTATAGGAAGACTTTCGGAGAACATCTTTAGAAGGCAGTCGTACAACGGGTTCAACATTGGGCATTTCAATTTCAAGAGGACTAGAGGTAGGCAGGGGAGGAGGGCCATCAATGACTTCCTTCCTAGCTTCCTAGCGTGATCTAGCATAATCCTTCGACCGAGTGGCAATAGAAATAGGTGCAGCACCATTCATCGTGAAAACCTGAGACCCAAACAGTGAAAATGGCGAATGCTACTCAACCATATGGGTCTGCTGAGATGGGAAAGCTTCCTTAAGAACTGCCGGAGTTCTCTTAGAGCCCTTACGAAGTTGACTCACCTTGGATCATCTAGGACAATCTTTGGTGTAGTGGTCTTCATCACAGATCAGGCAAGGGTACTTCGGTTTGTGCTGCGAACCATCATCAACACGTGGTTTGGATGATTTTGGTTTTGGGGCATCGGATTTGGCTTTGCCTTTGCCCTTCCTCTTCCCTTTGGAAGTCTTGTCCGCAGGATTGGCTTGAACGGAATTGACCTTCGCGGTCTTACCAGAATCTCTGGTAGTCTGAGGAGCAGAATTGTTGGAAGAATTCGATTTTTTCTTCCCATTGGAAGACTTGCGAGAAGTCTGAGAGACGGAACCAATAACACTGTCTACTGATGGAGTAGCTAGCGCTTTAGAGGTCCCTAGTCGCGGGGCATCAGTCAAGATGTCGTATAACATGTCGGACTGAGAGTACATTAAATCGAGGTACTGGGCACGAGCAATGGCTTGTTCCTCGGTTACACATGCCCCCATAACAATGTCTTGTGCAATCTTGTTGACAAAGAAGGTAGTGAACCAGTGAGTTATAAGCTGATCAGGAATTTCAAACTTGATCAGACGAAGACGACGTCTCCATACGTGAATGTGATCTGAAATATGAGTGGCTTTTTCCTATTTTAGAGATGTCAGGAGATGCGTCCCGGCTTTGTAACGAACCGGTAACTAGAAATGCTTCAGGAATGCCATGGCTAGAGTATTAAAATCTTAGAAAATACCATGAGGCAGCTCTATATACCATTTAGCAGCAATGATGGTGAGAGTACGCTGGAAAAGACGTAGACGAATCGAGTCATCTATCCAAGAATTCGAAGAACACCATAAGTGGTATGTCATGACATGTGATTGCGGGTCTTCTCTAGATTTTCCCTCAAACTTAGGACAATCACCAGGCACCTTCGTCAAAACCTGAGGCCAATATGGATTATGAAGAATCGGATCATTGGTCAATTTGGACACATCCGGTAACTCCAACGTGGCGAGAAAAGGTAATTGAGGATTAAAAGGCATGCCAGGTCCCCGATAAGGACTTGTACCTGTACTCCATCTTGGTTGAGCATAACTCTGTCCCCATTGGTTCTGTCCTGGAGGATTTTTAACATAAGGGGTATAAGCCGGATAATCAGGTTGATATGGCGGTTGATAACCAGGATACGGGGGTTGATAACCAGGGTACTGATTCTGATTATACGTGGGCCCCGTTTGAGAAGTGTATGGATTTTGTTGCAGAATATAAGTATAGCCTGGCTATTGAGGGAAATAACCAGAACCTTGGGGCGGGTTGTAAACCGGTCGAGACTGACCTTGAAGGTAATAGCCGCCTTGGGGTCGAACACACTGCTGGTAAGTGGGGCCCTGCTGAGTCGGATAAGTTGGGCGCACAGGTGGATTCGGCTGTGGCATAGAATAGATCGGCTACTAAGCAGGGTTAACAGGCTATGTAGGTTGTCCTGGTTGAACAGGTTGACCTGGTTGTGTAGGTTGCCTTGGTTGAATAGGCCAACCCAGCTAATGAAGGACACCAGGTTGCCCTGATTGAGCAGGTTGGCCTGATGGTGGGAGTGGGCCAGGTTGTGCCTGATAACCAAGTTGACCTGTGAGAGGACCATAAGATGGCCCAGGCTGTGCAACATTTTGACCAATCGGAAAATGAGGTTGTTGAGGTTGCACCAAAGGTTGAGAAGGATGGGTTTGCCCCCCAGGACACTATGGAGGTCTAGGTTGATACCCCAGTTGCCCTGTCAGTCCTTGAGGTTGCCCTGGTTGCACCACAGGGTGAGGCTGCAGAGGTTTACCTTGAGGATTGTAACACTGCCCTTGCGGGTCGTAAAGTAATCCCTGCTGGCTCGAAGGTTGTCCTTGTAAGGGTTATCCTTGCGGGTCGTACACATAACCTGGCTGGGCCGAAGGTTGTCCCTGGAAGGGTTATCCTTGTGGGCCAGAAGCATATCCTTGCTGAAACAAAGGTTGTCCTAGAAAGGGTTGCCCTTGCTGATTAGAAGGTTGCCCAGGTTGGGTAGATAGAAAACCATTAATATACTGATAAGCCTCATGAGTAGGAAAACGAAGGGGGTTGCCTTGCTCATCATATTGATATGGAAACACATAAATCGGGGCACCATCCACTCCATAATGGGAAAAGTAAGGACGATTAAGATCCTAAGAGGACTGACCAACCTCGGAGATCGGTGGCCGTAAAGACATCCGGTATTCCTCGGGAGAAATGTTCTCTGGAATGGCAGAAGCTATATAAACATCTTCAAGAACTGACAAGGTCCTAGTTGACTGAGTAGTGACAACATGCGTAGATGCAGCCACGCAGACAGTAGGTCTAACAGGTGTCGATGTGACAAAAGGAGATGTCATGAGAGGTGTCGATGGCGACATCCCCAACGAGGGAATGGTCAGATTCGTGGATGGAGTCGATATTCCCATAGAGGCAATAGCAGCCATGACCTGACTTAAAGACCTATATCCAGCTAGGAGAATTGGACTAGGTGAAGACATAATAGAAGGTTCGGGGGTGTCTTCAGGAAAAAGCTGGTAATCTTCACCAGACGTAGGAATTCCCTCACTTGGAGTAGGACTGGATGAGTCCATATCTAACCCTGCTGTAAGATCTTCTAAAAGACGATGGGGACTAGGAGGTATGACAACAGCCAAAAAGGGTGATCCCGATGTAAGAGGAGGGAAGTGCTCCCCTACTCCAAATCCAAACCAAGCATTGGACAAGGGCCAATTGAACTCAACTGGTCCTCCAAAGGGAAGTTTAGATATAACCAGTCCCCGTCGGGAAACTCTGATATAACGGGCTGTTGATACTCAGCAAAGGATTGGTAGACCTCTGATGAATCATCTGTATAAGGACTACCAGTAGATGAAACTGATGGTTCTGCCACTGTGACTATAGCATAAAAGAGGAAGAGATCAAAAACAAAGATGCACGGGAAAAAACCAAGGCAAACAAAAACAGGCCGAAAAATCAATCTCTAAATGGGCGTGCGATTGTAGGTGATTAATTTTACCACATTGAAATTGGAAATTTTATTGTTTCATGTTTTAAGAGTCTAGAAACGAGTAAAAGATGACTCTATCACTTTCAGTTTGGAAACAAGCGTGAAAGGACAAGTGCTTGATGATATTTTCAAGTTTAAGGAGTCAATAAAGATCAAAATGACTGCTCTGGTAATCTAGGTAAATGGGTGTACCAGATATCTGTGAACTTCCATATACACCTTGGTAAAAATGAAAGAAAAATCTACCAAGGACTTGACATACATGCAGGTAATCTCCTCAAATGTTGTGTCTAGTGTATCATGGGCAAAAGGAGGCAGACTCGGCTTCCTACAGATAAAGGATTTGCAACCTAATGGGGTCTCCCTTTATATACATGACGATACGGGGAGCACAAGTCCGTATTAGCGCGGTCTGTAGCCAGATGGCAAGCGACGGCTGCTAGGCTTAAAGACGTCGGAACACGTCTCTACCTTAGACTACTAGATGTTTCGTTAAGTTTCAATGTTGCCTTAGGTTAATTTAGTAAATTTTAAAGTTGATCTTCAATTTACGTTTCAATTTCAAGGCCCTATCGAATGTTGGATCTCATAAAACCTTTAGATGCAAAATACATGCTACAAAATATCGTTTTGTTCAATGAAGAGCTATCTACGGGAGAGTTAAGAGCTTTCAAATTATGGCAAAATGAACACACAAAAACATCCACTACTGTTTCCAATGCAAGCTAATGAAACTAGAAAATTTTTTCCTAGAGTTATATAACACTGGTAGTGCGAAAGAGCTTTCAATTTTCACTACACCAATCCAAATGCAAAACATTTTGTTTTTGTATTTTTCAATATATTAGAACAAATGCAATAAATTAATGAAAAACTAATTAAAACATCAATTTGAGAAATGACAAAGAGAGAGCTGAAACAAAACAAGTTCACTCAATCCAAACACACACAATCAAGACTCAAACCGATGATGAAATCCCTCAAAGCGAAGAAGAATCTCGAAAGAGACTCAAACAAACCGTGTAATCTAAGCTTGGAGCAACACAAAGCGAAACTAAATGAAAGAGAGGACAATCACTCAATTAACGCAATGATTCAATGGAATCCAACAAGATGAATACAAAGAAGCAAAAACGAAGTTGACCGAGAAATAAAAGACCCAAAACTCCCACGGGAGGCTCAACACACTGAAGCACCTAGAAGTCGTAGGGCTAGAATGCAAAACTGATAGAAAAAGGAAAACAACCGGAGGACAAGGGCTAAACATAGTAAAAAATGACTTCAAAGCACTCAAGCAATCAAAAAAAATTAACCAGGACCAAAAGTCAAGCTCAGAAAGTCCAAGAACAGGAAAACCCTAATACCAAGCAGGGTTGGCGTGCCTGTTTAGCTGTAATCTGCGCCAAACAGGGGTTGGCGCGGGGACCTAACTAGAAACTAGCGCCAGTTGGTGCGACTTTCAAGAGTATAATTGTGCCAAGCCAGTTTACCCTATAAAAATATGAAAAACGGACAAACAGAGGCTGGATCTGGTCTTCTGGGGGCGGAACAAGGGTTTAACACCAAGGAAGGTGAACCAGAAAAGCAGACTAATCAATCAAAAGCTAAAAAACAATCCAATGGAGGAAGGACTAACTCCCACTGATCCCCAGTATGGTCGCCAAATTGTTGAGGCGGTAAATCCCCTCTGTAGACAGAGGCAATCCCACTAGCCCTAGAGTGAGTCTAGAAACAATCGACACACGCTACGATACTGACTCCTAGTTACAAAAGACAAAGCTATGATAGATAGCCTACCTCAAGTCCTACGTTGTTGTTTTCGAAGAAGAAGCACTGCTTCCCATTCCTAGCTTGACAGATCACGATCCTTCCGCTCACCGCGTTCGGACACCTGTACACATGCAACGAAGAAATGACGGCATACAACGTAATAATTCAAACATGTAACTATCAATCAGTCGGAAAGGATTGAACTGAATTGCATTACACATATAAGCAATACAACAGTGGAACCAATAGTGTAGTCGAGCATATATTAGAATGTGAAAGAAAGATTACAACAGAGTTTCGAAGTCACGTTCTTCCTTTGACAAGGCTTCCAGCGGAGCGTGTCTCACAAAGCTCGTCAAGAATTTAGACAAGGCTTTCTCTCTGACGGGGTTTTCCTTAGCTCTGCTTTCAATAGTCGCTCAGCTATAGTTTTCTTCCCAAATGTTCAGCTAGCGAGAAAATGGAAAGGGCAGGCTTTTATAGAGGGAGAAGGAGAGGTGAGTCTCCCTATAATCATGGGGGAGAGTCCTATCTCTTAGGAAGGTTCCATGAGAGGTGGAAAACCACTTCCTAATCAGGGAGATCCGGAGGCAAACAACCCAACCTCATTTTTGTGATCTGTTTTGAAGTTGTTAGAACCAAACTTCCGCCTTCCGTTGTTAAAAAACATTCCTTATAAGGCTTGGCGAGGGCATAACACAGGGACAGAGCCCCAGCTGGCAAGCCCACTAGTGTGCTTTTTCCCCATTGGCGCGAGGGATGAACTGGCTACCCATGTCAATGCCAAAATATGGATTTTTAGGGTTTTCTAGAGGAATTGTTCTTCAGGATAATTCTTATCCTTATGCAGAAGGATGCCATTAAGGTGTTTTCAAGACATTTTACTGTTCACAGGTCACGAGAATAGTCCTCCAATGTACGGGATGAGGGATTGCAGGGACGGTGACAAAATGCTGTGTAACACTTACTAAGAAAAATATGATGTTACAATTGGAGAACAAGTGTGAAAATTTACAGAATATTGTGCAAAGATTTCACAAAAAATTTAATGTGGTACATCAGAAAAGTCTTCCTAGATTAGAAGGTATGGGAGATGAATTAGTTCAACTTGAAGATTATCAAACAAAGCTGTGTGAAATTTTCAGAGATAGGTAAAAGTTTTCAAAGGTTACATGAAGCATTACAGGAAAGGCATTCATGGAAGGACTCAGCTTGGATTTAGCAATCAGACATGAAATTCCTCATCTATTTTTAGCAAAACAAAATTTTGAAAGATACACATAAGTTGATGAAATTTACAGAAATATAAGTACATTTTCATTTCCAGATCAAATTAAATGGGAAAATTTATGTGGATTGTTAGAATGACCAGACCGAGTACCAAGAACAACTTCAATTTCAAATTTACTATATTTTTGCAATTTTGTTTAGTAAACAGTTTGAGATATTTCCACAAAGATCTATATATTTAAATCGAATCTTTTTGATAAAATTTGTATAAACACTTCCATAAACCAATTGTAAATGGTTGAATCCTTAGATGAGCGCTTGTAAAGAAAAATTTTATGAGTTGAGATCATTGTTCATTAATGAAAGGATTCTAGATTTGTTTCAAACAACTTGTCTCCTTGTGAGTCTTTCCAGTTTACATTTCATTTTGTTTTTCCACATATATTTATGTTTTATAGAGATAAATAGGTAAGAAAAAAATGAATATCAGTCTCTCTTAAATCCTCTCAAGTTATCATTTATTTTAGAGATTGATTTATTAGACTATTTGTCTGTATAAGTCCCTCCACATCTATTAATTATCAGTCATCTTCATAAGGTTAAATATATATTGTTAAGTTGTAAACATTGTTTGACGACATTTCTTTCTTATGATAAACTAAAGGCTCAATTTTAATACTTAGTAGATCATAGTTTCTTACATTTTCTGCCTTTCACATATTATAAAATCAAATCATTTTTTTGAAGTAAAATAACAACCCTTTCTTAATATTCAATACTGTTGAAAGTTCAAAACATCTGCCTGTAATTTTCTCATAGCAATGGTTATCCAAAAACCCCATTAAAAAAAATATATATTTTAGATGCTCTGGCATAATTAATTAACCTATAATTATCTCAGAGGACAACAATGATATCGTCTCTTTGACCATGACGTGGTTTCTATGTGGTTTGACAAAGAAATTGGAAATTACTTCTATGTTAGATATTTCTAATTTTCCAATACCATTTTATATACCTCTCTTGTGACTTAACACATCATTGATGAAAACATATGCTATGTTGGAACACTCTGGGAATGGTACATTAGACATGTCAAATTATCTTATAATTTGGAGCAATGAATCAATTAACTGAGAACAATATTACTCAATTTCCTTGATCATATATTTATATTTTTGTAAATTACTTTTACATTTTTTGTAGGGAAGTTTTGATTCTTATTATCTTGGCATCTGATGCTTTGGGGATTCTTGATGTATATGTTTAGTTGTGGCCTACTAAGATATTAACTATAATAGACATTCTTTAACCCTTCTCATTTCAAAAAAATTATCTATTACCTCATCCAAGAGTTATCAATTATGTCTTGTTGGGCTTGTACCATGCTTAAATCTTCAAAAAATATGACTTGTGCATCTAAGAGTTGGTCATTACCATGTTCATCTTCCTTGAATATTTCTACATTTATTAGACTGTTGCTCAGGATTTTCATTTTTGTTTTCAATTCAACAATTTGGGCATCATTTCTACCTAGGATTTTAGGCTTTCTTTGTTTTTTGCCTCATTGTATTAGTTGTAGAAGCATGTGTTGTGTGCAGGGACCTATGAGAAAAAATGAAAGAAATAAGAGAAATTGAGAAAACTAATACAATTTTTTAGTGAGTAAATGTGCTTTAATGAAGATACATAATTATATTATGAATCCTTAATTGCAATTACATGAGTGAAATTCTTGCTTATGCTTCATAGTATGGAACATTTACACTATGAAAGGACTAACATTCAAAAGGAAGATTCATAGGCTAGTTGATTAATTACCTTTTAAATCATGATTATTTTATTAATTAAGTTTTAAGTTAAGACAATTGGGTATTAGCATTAATCCCTAGCCTCATAACCCTAAACTTTATGTGAAATTCAATTACAAGAATGGCCTGGGGACCCAGGGATTGAGACGACAATATTGGTGGTAGTTGAATGGGAAAATTCACTACAATTGACAAACGTCATCAGAACCCTGGGAACATGGACCTTGAATGGTTTGTGATGTTGATTTAATGAAACCACCTAGGGTTTTGGGTCTGGGATAACGAAACAATGGGGGTTGATTTATGTAAAAATGATTTATTAAGAAACATGATTAGGAATATGATATTGGGGTTGAAACTTTGTAGAACAAGGAGAACAACACAAATCCTAGGATCCCAACATTATATAAAAAGGTGTGTGTGTGTGTGAACATTAAATCAATATAAAGGTTTTAACACGAAAATAAATAGTTGTGAGAAAAAATAAATACAAGGATTTAGACATGAAAATTTTTAAAAATGCGAGGGTACCCATTTTTTTTTATTATAAATACATAAATGGGAGGGTTGTTTTCATTCCATAGCTATAAACATGAAAAATGACTTTCAAGACCCCTCACGTGCATTTTTTTGAAAAAATAAATTTCAAAGACCTTATTCAAACCTAATTGACCCAACCTAATTAACTTAAGACCAACCTAGACTAACCTAATTATTATCATGGATAACAAGAGGCAAATTCTTACCCAAGGATTATCAGTTGAGTCTTTACAAACAGATGCAAAACCTTAAACAAATTTTGTTGACTGTGAGAGAGTATACAGAAGAGTTCTATAAGTTCAACTTGAGAGCAGTTTATATAGAAGATAACTCTAAAAAGACAACTAGGTACATCAATGGATTAAGGATGGAAATTCAAGAGGAGATTAGCATGTTATCTCCTAACACCATGGAGGGGGCCTATCAGTATGCTTTAAGAGCAGAAGAGAAGATAGTCAAGAAACAAACCTTTGGTGGAGGAAAAGGATCTGCCAAAGGAAAAGGGAAAACAACTGGAAGATGGAAGGCTCCAACTTATAAGGATGAAGATGGTGGTTCCAACCAGTAAGAAAAATGAGGGAAAGGATGTGAGCCTAGAGGTGGAAGAGCCTACCAATGAGGTAGAGGTAGCAGTAGAGGTAGATGCAGATAGTTAGTCTACAAATGTTACAAATTTAACAAACTAGGCCAACGATCCTATAAGTTTCTTGATAATGAGAATGCAAGGAAAAGAGGAAAATATGTTGCACAAGGAGAGCAGGCAGAAGCATAAGCTCCTGTAGTGGAGAATGTACCTAAGGTTGGAGAATATCTTCTCATTAACAAGGTGCTATTGAAACCAAAGGAAGGATGTGGCAGAGTCTTTACAAAGGAAAAATTTGTTTCGAACTACATGCAAAGTCAAAGGGAAATGTTGCAGAGTAGTTATTGATAGTGGAAGCACTAAAAATATGGTATCCACTGAAATGGTGGAAAAGTTGAACCTTAAGAAGGTCAAGCATCCAACACTCTACAACGTGTCATGGTTCCATAAAGGACACCAATTGCTGGTTACTGAGAAAAGTGAAGTGGCTTTCCAAATAGGCAGATATCAAGACAAAGTGACTTGTGATATCATGCCTATGGTTGTGTGTCATTTTCTGTTGGGCAGACCTTGGAAATTTGACAGGACAGTAGTGCATGATGGAAGCAAGAATTGTTATAAGTTCGATATGGTTGGTATTCAACATACTTTTCTGCCTTTGTAAGAAGGGAATGGAGTTGCAAAGAGTGACGAAAAATCTGTATTGCTTCGTGGAAAAGAGTTCTTACAATAGATGACAGAAGAAGACGTGAGTTATGCAATTGTTTGTAAGCAAAAAAGTGAATCTTCTAATTATATTATTTCAGATCTACCGATAGAAATAAAAATATGTTTGAACGGTAACACATAAGCATGGATTTTGTGTTGTAGTTGCCACAAAGTCAGTCTAAATAAGCAATGAAACTTACCATGGTCATTGGTCGAATATAGAGTGGGTTCTGTTGTTGTGTCGAGTCCTCTGCTACGTGGTCGGATGAATCACTGTCACATGTAGGTGAAGAACTGTCACCATCACCTGTGGATGAAGCATAGTCACCGTCTGTGGTGATTCCTCTCTTGAGTAAGTGTTTGCAATGCGTAGGTACTAAGTGAGTGGGGTTTCGGTGGGGTATTTTTGTTGAGTGTAGGGAGACTAGGCCGACGCGCACGATGAGTTAATGGGTTGAGGGCAAGGGTGTGCGGTTGGGAATAATTCATAACACATGGGAATTAGAAGTAGTTTTGGTTTTTTATTTTTATTTTTTAGATTTTTTTTGTTCTATATTTTTATTTTTATTTTTAATTTTAATATTGGTTATTTAATATATATAGTTATATTTATGTTTAATTTTATATATAGTTATGTTTTATATATAGTTTAATTTTTTCATTCACTAGTTCTTCCATTGCCTTGTTTCCTCTCACCTCTAGCTCGGTGAGTTTCCATATGAAGATCAAGTTAAAATCAATTTCTATAAGAATATATTAGAAATATTTCTTTACTATTGAAGGTAAATGAAAGAGAACAAACCAACTGAAAACATATAAATACATACCTCGTACATTTCAACATTTTTATATCATTAATGTTCTTCATCCAACTCATCATCTGTATCATCATGTTTAGAATTCATTTTCAAAGGATTGGCCATGTCAGCATCATGATCATGATTATCTATATCATCATCCGAAACATCCTCTCCCAAATTTGGTTCGACCTCTTCAAGTTCTTCATCCGACGTATTGTCAATATCATCTAGTTCATCTAGAACATTGTCTAGATTAACATATCCTTGAACTTCTTAAACATATTCGTCTGACACATGAACCCCTTGCTCCTATACATCATCTTCTTCTTTAACATCATATTCTTCTTCTACATTATACTTTACCGGCCTTACTCTTGGATCATATCTAACGGCATAGGACCAACCTGCTTTACCTAGAACCTCTAAGTAAAATACTTTTTCGCATTGGCTTGGAAGAACATGGGGCACTGAACTTGGCTCAAAATTCCTTATATTAACCATGGTAAATTTGTTAGCATGTTGAATAACAATTCTATCGAGATCACGTTCATTGATATGTAGCCTGTACCATTTGACACCGAACACAACTAATTTGAAGGATTTAAAGTCACACTGAAGTATATCATCCAGATACCCATAGTATCAATTTTCAGGTACTTATGGATTTCTTTCACCTCTAGATGCAACGTTATCTATCTGAAATACTACATTTATCCCACTATCTGAGGTTTTCCTCTTTTCATCTAACCTTTTAATGCAAAATTTTTGGTCATCACACCACATTAAATTGCAGTGCTTCAACTGCAATATGAAAAACACGTAAAAAATGCATTGTCATTATTTGATAAACATATTTATACTTGGAAATTTTGCAAATTAATAAAAATAACGCCATATGCATCAATATAATTGTAAAAAAAATAAGTAGTATAGGTGAATATAATGCTTCCCTAGTAATGTACTAAACCATGTGCTAAATCGATTTCCCTCTGTGTAAGATTAGTATCTCCACTACGTTCAGCTTCTTTGACCAATGTAGACACATCATACCATTATAACCTACCATTATTAGCTTTTTTTCATCATTCAATCCTTACCTTCATCCAATAAACATTGTTTGCAATGTATAAATGTATTTCATCCCACTCTCGATTGGTTTTATTAAAATAAAACATTTCACATGTATATATATAATTAGTTAACACATTATACCACTATAATATTGGATTCTACATGAAGACTAAAAACTAAATAAGTGTGATATATATAAAAACAAAAAGTCAAATGTACTATAAATTTCCACTATATACTTACATCTCACTTTCCTCATTGTACCTTTCCCCAATAGGTGCTCCCCTTCAAATTTTTTTATGGAGTTGACATCCCAAATGTGATCCAATGCATTGATACTTTTTCCTTTTGTCGGACTATATTGACTAATATAAACCATGGTTTTATATACCATAGAACCCTCAAGACATGCTCTTTGTTGACCAAAGCCTTCAAATATTTCAAGTGTCTCTCAACCATCCACATTGATCTTGTGTGTAAAGGTCCACACTTTTCAATCTCCTCAACTTAGTGTATGAGCTAGTGTTCTTTTGCATTGAAAAATTTCGAAGGTAGATACTTTTTCATTTCACACATTAGACGAGGAATTTGTTTCCTCCAATACTTTATATCTTATTTATCGATTTCTTTAGATGACAACCATCTACAAATGAAACAAGCAAATCAAAAGTTTCAACAATAAGATATATCGTACATTACAAGTAAAGCAACTGCAGTCAAATATAATTTAATGTACAACAAATTATTAAACAAATTGCACTTTGCATATAAATTGCCACTTACCTCCTGTATTTGCCAATATCATATATAACTTGTTTGACATTGTTGTCATAGTTTTCTGGGAGAGATAGAGGTAGAACATACTGTAACAAAAAATATAATCAATGACTATTTATTTTGAAATAAGTATAAAACAAAAATACTAATAGGATGTTTCAGCATTAATGTATAAATATATACACCAAAACAATTACCTTAATGAATGTATGCCAATCATGAGTCTTTACCCCACCTAATTCACCTTTATTTGTTTGGATATTCTTTGTGTTTTAAGCAAATCTAGTGGGAAATTTAGTTTTTTCAATAACATCTTTAACATCCTTGCTTTGTTGCTCTGTCAATAACCATGGAAGGGAACTTAGATTTTTGGCCGTCTCTATCTCTATTTGAATCAATCATACTATTCATTGCATGATTGGCCTCCTTAATGTCATTACAAATCTTGACAATTTTTTCTTTATCTCTCCTTCTGTTGATCATAATCAGCTACCTATTAAATTTTCATAAGCAGTCTGGCTTAAACCTCTCAAATCCCTTCTTTTAGCCTTAAAAAATCGCTTTTATGCCTATCGTTGCTTTTTCTGCCCCCTAAATTACATTATAAAATGCCGCAGATCTTATATTCAAAAATCTATCAGGCCTTAGCCCCTTTCGGCCTAGTCCCTCTGCTCCTTTTCCTCCACGTGACCAAAAGCCAAAAACCGGGCGCTGGCCCTATAAGCGCTTATCGCAGATACATATTGGGCGTGTTTATAACCGTCGATCTATACCGATCAGACGACATTCGCAGTGCTTCATCGCGCCCGGATCCCACTCAGTTCATAGCTCTGATAATCTGTCCACTGTCCGATTAGCTTGCAGATCAACGGTCAGAAGCTCACCCGCTCCAGTGGCTTCGCAGCGCGCTACTCCAAAAACCGGGTGGTAATTCTCGTTTGGCCAGTGATTCCATACAATGTTTTCCATGCGTCCCAGCATACGGCTCCAAAACCGTCGTTCATCGCGCATTATTGTTCGATCAAAGTCACGGCGCGATATTTATGATAGCCGTTCGATCTGAAGGTCTTCATCCAATGGTTGTCGTACTCTGAAGCTGCACGAGGGTTAGTCCATGTCAACAGTGTCCCTGGCCCACCGTCTCATTTCCCTCCAATGCGTTTTCGACCGTTGATCTCGTTTTGAAATCGAACGGTCCAGATCATCTGCATATCCTGCCATTGACTCGGTCCTCCTCCACGTCATCATCCCACGTGTTTATCGCATTTTTCTCTCCGCCATTTATATATTCTATTCATATGTTATATTTTAATGTTTTGCATTTTAGCTCTGGCCAACCCATCCGCCATTGTTCCACTGCACTTTCTTCATCACCACCCTGCATGCTTTCGTCATTTCATCATGTTGCGTCACTACACAGTCACCTCCATTGCATCGCCGCCCCCCATGCATTTGTTTTCTTCACAACTTTGTGTGTTTTGCAGGTTTACAGCGACGGAGAATCATCATAGTTTGCAACATCCATTCCAAAAGCCGAGAACACGTCAAAGGACCATTTTGCAGAGGCAAAATTTATGAAGAAGGTCCCTGGAAGGCAAATCGATAAGACTTCCATTAATGAAGCAGGGTTAAAATCTGTCAAACCCTGCAGGGACATTCAAGGCGCCGATTTCGCAGATGAAGATATTAATGGAGCAGCAGAGGAATATCAGTGGATGATTAAGGAATTCAGCGATCAGCATTGAAGGTTTCAGGCCTTAATTCAAGGTTAAAAGACAGAGGGTACCATGCACAGGAAACAATATCCTCCAGGTCTCATTTCAACAAGATTTTTTTTCAGGAAAGGACAGAAGGTTCATACGGTTTTACCTCTACACCGTGTTCCTCAAGAATTTTCCACCCAGTGCATTTATTTCAGAAAGTAGGCTACTAAGAATGTACAGCACCACAAATTCATCAAGCAGTATGGGCGTGCACGTCTCTTCCATTTTGTTTTTATGATACAATTAAATGTTTATCACCTACTTCATTTATGAAGTTTTCTCTTTCTCTATAAAACCCCCGAAGAACAGATGATTGACGGTTCCAGATTTTATCAGAAAATTATGTGGTGAAAGGCTTTTTGTACACATTTTGTAAAGCTCTTGTAAGAAGGCTCAGAGCCCATAGGGTCTTAGTGAGGAGGAGTTCTATCTATTAAAGAGGATTCTGGTCTTTGGTATTTCACAGTCTGTAACTTTCTCTTATGTGTTATTTTAATATATCATTTCATTTCATCCATGTTTCCTGTATCATGTTTTGGAATGCGAGTGGCTCACTGATTTTTGATATGGATTCATCCTAGTTGATGCCCATGCTCGGATCAGTCAAGTGCTTTAAATATGGCTCATGCATGATATTTTGTTCCATTATTCATCTAAACCGCATTTCTGCTATATTAGCTTCTTTGGGAGGGTGCTTTTAAAATGCTATTGTCATGTATGGATTCTTAGATTGGTAAGCCCATGCATGATGGTATTGTATATCTGGGTATGATCTCAATGTTAGCTAATATCTCCTCAACATTTCTTTCATTACATACACCTTCTGATAATTGATATCTGTGACATATTACTTGAACTGGCCCGCTTTGCAGTAAATTGTCTCTGAATTGTCTGTTGCTTTTGTATTAGAGTTCTACATCTTGCCTCTGCAGTATCTCATTTACTGTGTCAGTTTCTGAGAGTCTGGTCCCATTCTAGTTTATTTCCCTGTTTACAGAAGATAGCATGTGAGCTGAACCTGACAACTTCATACATTATATTATACGCTCCTTGCTATGCTAATATGTCTTAGGCACTGGTCTATCACAACTCTAGACTTTCTCTAGGAGTGACAACATCTTTTTGGCACCGTTGCCAGGGATTGAAGTTAAGAAAATCAGAATCCCTGGGCCTCGACAAATCATATTCACTCTCTAATTAGGTGAGCACAGAGATTTGAGAGTTGTATATCCCTCACCTTGCCGACTCCACATTTGTTCATTCGATAAATCTATTTGCAGTCCTGGCTCCTCGTAAGCCACACCTGAGGTCGGATACGTCTAAGCCAAAGACACCTTCAGTGCCTGACCCTGAAAAGATCATACATAGAAGAAATTGGAGGGAAATAAAATCAGTCCATTCCGTGATTCCCGAATTTTCTCAAGAAGATTTTCTGTCCTCCTCCTCTCAAGATTCTCAATTGCAAGTTCCTGACTATACTGTCGGAGATACTGATTACTATTCTGATAGTCCACCCTGAGGAGGTGTCTAATTTAAAGATAGTCTTCATCCTACTCCTGAGGTCGAAGAGGTCAAGGAAGTCACCGAAGTATCTGCTGTTAACAGACCTTTGTTCCCCTCAACCCCTCGAGCCGCAGTTGAGTATATTCCTATTATTATTCATACCCCACTACCACCTCCTCTTCCTCCATTTACACATCAAACTTTTGCGCTACCTCCACCTCCTCCAATGGCCAATGTTTCGGCCTTCTTGATGAATAAATATGCTCCCCTGGCATTACCCCAATTGTTGAATGATATGCCCCAGGATTATCTGAAGATCTTTCCCAGATTCAATGGGGAAAATGAGATTGATGCTCAAAAACATCTTGAGACTTTCTGCTCTTTTGTAGAGAACTTTAATGTTGAACATTTAGATGTGGTCTTAAGGCTTTTTGTCCAGTCTCTTGATGGTGAAGCTCGAAAATGGTTTAAGACATTGGCTGGCCGTTCTATTACCACTTGGGATAACATGGAAGACACTTTTCTCAGGAAATGGGGAGAGAAGAAAGATGATGGAAATTGTCTCATTGAGTTCAATACACTAAAGAAAATACACAATGAAGGAGTGTCAGAATTTATCAAGAGATATAATAAATTGTATCTGAGTCTCCCTGCTAATATGAAACCCCATCAAACTGCTGCTAAAGTTGTTTTTGTAGCAGCCTTTGATTCAGAATTTGGTTTCTCTCTCAGAGAAAGAAAGCCTGCTACTCTGGATGATGCTCAGGCAGATGCACTAGAGTTGGAAGCAAACTTTGCCTCCACTGGCAAATCAAAAGGAAGATCTGAACATGATACTAGAAGAAGGGGCAAAGAGGAGGTATCTACTTCTAGTCAAGACAGAGACTCTAGTACTAGCATAATCGAATAAATGAATAAAAATATTAGCAACCTTACTAATAAGCCGGGTAAGCTCGAATTGGAGGCCAAGAATTCAGCCTCCAGGAATTTCCAGAATGCTCCAAACGGAGGTTACAATCCTCAGTATAGGAAACCACCCTTGCAAATTTTGCCAAGGGAAGCAAAGGTGCAACAGGATCAAGTACCACACCCATTGTATCTGGAAGGTCCAGTAGACGATTCTACTGAAGACATTGCCTATGGATTGGAGGATGCAAATCTTGTTTTTTCAAATAGTGATGAAGAAGAATACCCTTTGCAAGGAAATGATGGAGCTGAGTGCTCATTGCAAGAAGAAGAAAAGACCAGAAACACAGAAGAAGCAGAATTTGATCATTATTGTAAACAATTTGATGATTTCATGCAAGCACATTTCAATAGAAGATATGATCTCAGATCTTCTAGGAAGAGGACTCGTACTCAAGAGCAAGAAGAAGAGCTACCCCAGATGGAAGCACCTGCTCAGAAGGAGTCTACAATGCAGAAAGTCGCAGACAAAGGTAAGGGCCCTCTAAAAAAACCTTTGCAGTCTAATGATCAAATCCCTTCCACTTCAAAGGCAATTAATCCCTCTAATACCAAGTCCGTGTCAAAATAAATCAAACCCCCAACTGAAAATAAAGAGTCAAAAGAAGTTGCAATAGAAAAGTCTTCTCCTATTTTCAGTCTGCAAAAGGAACTTGAAAAATTCAAAATTCCAGTCCCCTTAACTGAACTGTTGAAACAGCCAGCATATCAATCTCAAGTCACCTCTTTCATGCTCCCTCCAGAAGCACCAATCATCCCAGATAGTCTCAACCTTCAAGAAGAAAGACCCATGGTAGTTTTTGGCCCACATGTCGAGGATTTAGATCCCTCCACTCCTCCCTTCTATGTGTCTCTAATGATTCATGACCTGCTACTACATAACTGTATGCTAGATTCTGGAGCTTCCCACAATCTTATGCATTTGTCAGTCATGGAACAACTAGGATTACAAATCACCCGTCCATACAAAGACCTCTATTCATTTGATTCCAAAAGAGTTAAATGCCTAGGGATGATTAAGGATTTGGTAGTCAATTTGGCCCAAATCCCAGCAAAGAGTGTAGTAATGGACATCATGGTGGCTGACATCCCAGCTCGTTTTGGTATGCTACTGTCAAGGTCTTGGGGAACAAAAATTGGTGGATCACTCAAGATGGATTTAACATATGCCACTATCTCGGTTTTTGGTGGCCAAGAGAGGAGATTGTACAGAGAGACTAGATTTGTCAAGATGGTGACTAAGGCTGACAATTCTGTAAATTCACCAGTCTATAGTAAAGAAGGAGATTTTTTGTGCTTGATGCTGGAAGAAGATCAATATTATGCTCATGAACCATCCTTCTGTCAAATCAAGACTGAGCAGCACTTAGAGAGCCATGAAGCAGGAATCTGGACACTCCATTTTGATGGAGCAAATTCAAGAGAAGGTAATGGAGCTGGAATATTATTGATTTCTCCTACAAGGAAGTGGGTCCCATTGTCCTTCAAACTGGAATATGAAGCCACTAATAATGTGGCTGAATATGAAGCACTTCTGTTAGGATTGCAAACAACGAGGAATATGAACATACAAAGATTAAAAGTTCTGGGAGATTCAGAACTGGTGGTCAGACAAGTCAGGAATCAGTGTCAGACCAAACATCCTAGGCTAAGGGCTTATAGGAATGAAGTTTGGGACATAGTAGAAAATTTCTTCTTGGCATTCAATATCTAGTTCATGCCCCGAGAACAGAATAGGATGGTTGATTCCCTTGCGGTAGCTGCTAGTACATTCCGACCACCTCAGAACCCTCTTTTAAGGTATGAGGTTGAGGTGCGTTATCGACCATCAATCCCAGATAACATCAAACACTGGAAGGTATTTGAAGATGAAGAACAGATGAAGATATTCCTGGAAACAGTGGGAGAGTTCTCCAATATGGAGATTGATGCTGATGGAGAAGAAGAAGAGCCTGATGATATGATCAGGAGAATAAACCAGCTGGTGGAATTGGAAGAAACACGCAATCAGGTAAATAAAAGGCTAATGGAATATCAGGAGAAGATGAAATGCCTTTTCGATTAGCATGCTAAAGACAGGAATCTGCAAGTGGGTGATCTAGTGCTCAGATGGGACATCTGAAGAGCTGAGAAGGGAAAACATGGTAAATTCGACCCACTCTGGTTTGGCCCTTTCAAAATTGTGGAACAGGGGGGCAATAATACTTTTAGGTTGGAGGATTTATAGGGCGACTTGCTGGATGTTCCTGTCAATGGTCAATTCCTTAAACCCTATTTCTAGTTCTGATGCAGGCCGAGAGAGCCTGATGTATTATATTGTATATTAGTTTGTTGTTCTATTTTTGTTCGAATGATCCGGGTATCGTGATGAATCATGGAGTAAAAGGTAGAAAGGCTGAAGAGCAGAATTCGCCCAAAAGGAATATCTGGTGGTCTACGAAGTTCTCGACATGTCCAGGGATGGACATGCCGTCCCTAGGTGGAGCCAATGTTGATCATAATCAGCTACCTATTAAATTTTCACAAGTAGTCTGGCTTAAACCTCTAAAATCCCTTCTTTTAGCCTTAAAAAATCGCTTTTATGCCTATCGTTGCTTTTTCTTCCCCCCAAATTACATTATAAAAGGCCGCAGATCTTATATTCGAAAATTTATCATGCCTTAGCCCCTTTCAGCCTAGTCCCTCTGCTCCTTTTCCTCCACGTGACCAAAAGCCAAAAACTGGGCGTTGGCCCTATAAGCGCTTATCGCAGATACATATTGGGCGCATTTATAACCGTCGATCTATACCGATCGGACGGCATTCGCAATGCTTCATCGCGCCCGGACCCCACTCAGTTCACAGCTCTGATAATCTGTCCACCGTCCGATTAGCTTGCAGATCAACGGTCAGAATCTCACCCACTCCAGTGGCTTTGCAGCGCGCTACTCCAAAAATCGGGTGGTATGTATCGCACCGCCTTTCGGCGGTGGGTGGTAATTCTCGTTTGGCCAACGATTCCATACAGTGTTTGCCACGTGTCCCAGTGTACGGCTCCAAAACTTCCGTTCATCACGCATTATTGTTCGATCAAAGTCACGACGTGATATTTATGATAGCCGTCCGATCTGAAGGTCTTCATCCGACGGTTGTCGTACTCCGAAGCTGCACGAGGGTTAGTCCATGTCAACAGTGTCCCTGGCCCACCGTCTCATTGCCCTCCGATGCGTTTTCGACCATCGATCTCGTTTTGAAATCGAACGGTCCAGATCATCTGCATATCCTGCCATTGACTCGGTCCTCCTCCATGTCATCATCCCACGTGTTTATTGCATTTTTCTCTCCGCCATTTATATATTCTATTCATATGTTATATTTTAATGTTTCGCATTTTAGCTCTGGCCAGCCTGTTCGACATTGTTCCACTGCACTTTCTTCGTCACCACCCTGCATGCTTCTGTCATTTCATCATGTTGCGTCACTACACAGTCACCTCCATTGCATCGCCGCCCCCCATGCATTTGTTTTCTTCACAACTTTGTGTGTTTTGTAGGTTTACAGCGACGGAGAATCATCATAGTTTGCAACATCCATTACAAAAGCCGAGAACACGTCAAAGGACCATTTTGCAGAAGCAAAATTTATGAAGAAGGTCCCTAGAAGGCAAATCGATAAGACTTCCATTAATGAAGCAGGGTTAAAATCTGTCAAACCCTGTAGGGACATTCAAGGCACCGATTTCACAGATGAAGATATTAATGGAGTAGCAGAGGAATATCAGTGGATGATTAAGGAATTCAGCGATCAGCATTGAAGGTTTCAGGCCTTAATTCAAGGTTAAAAGACAGAGGGTACCATGCACAGGAAACAATATCCTCCAGGTCTCATTTCAACAAGATTTCTTTTTCAGGAAAGGACAGAAGGTTCATACGGTTTTACCTCTACACCATGTTCCTGAAGAGTTTTCCACCCAGTGCATTTATTTCAGAAAGCAGGCTACTGAGAACGTACAACACCACAAAGTCATCAAGCAGTATGGGCGTGCATGTCTCCTCCATTTTTTTTTATGATACAATTAAATGTTTATCACCTACTTCATTTATGAAGTTTTCTCTTTCTCTTTAAAACCCCCGAAGAACAGATGATTGAAGGTTCCAGATTTTATCAGAAAATTATGCGGTGAAAGGATTTTTGTATACATTTTGTAAAGCTCTTGTAAGAAGGCTCAGAGCCCATAGGGTCTCAGTGAGGAGGAGTTCTATCTGTTAAAGAGGATTCTGGTCTTTGGTATTTCACAGTCTATAACTTTCTCTTATGTGTTATTTTAATATATCATTTCATTTCATCCATGTTTCCTGTATCATGTTTTGGAATGCGAGTGGCTCACTGATTTTTGGTATGGATTCATCCTAGTTGATGCCCATGCTCGGATCAGTCAAGCGCTTTAAATATGGCTCATGCATGATATTTTTTTCTATTATTCATCTAAACCATATTTATTCTATATTAGCTTCTTTGGGAGGGTGCTTTTAAAATGCTATTTTCATGTATGGATTCTTAGATTGGTAAGCCCATGCATGATGGTATTGTATATCTGGGTATGAGCTCAATGTTAGCTAATATCTCCTCAACATTTCTTTCATTACATACACCTTCTGATAATTGATATCTGTGACATATTACTTGAACTAGCCCGCTTTGCAGTAAACTGTCTCTGAATTGTCTATTGCTTTTGTATTAGAGTTCTACATCTTGCCTCTCCAGTATCTCATTTCCTGTGTTAGTTTCTAAGAGTCTGGTCCCATTCTAGTTTATTTCCCTGTTTATAGGAGATAGCATGTGAGCTGAGGCTGACAACTTCATACATTATATTATACGCTCCTTGCTATGCTAAGATGTCCTAGGCACTGGTCTATCACAACTCTAGGCTGTCTCTAGGAGTGACAACACCTTCCATCTAAGATTCACCATAAGGTCTCTGTTACATTCTTCCCGATGTGCATTGTATCAAACAATTGAACAATCTCTAGGTGCTCATAGTAAGGGAGCCTACTGAATTTCTCAGGATAGCTTTTCATTCCTCGTGGTAATGCCTCGTTATTAATGCCTTTCCGAACTAAAAGGTGAATCATAGTTTAAGATATTATAACAACAATAACTGTCAAATAGTACAATGAAGGAAATGCAATAAAAATATAAAATAATCCAAACATTTCATGTATAATGAAAAATGGATGATTTAATCCATACCTTGAGAGATTGTATTATATTGCAACTTCCATAGACCAGGTGTCATTCTTTGTGGTCTTAATCCAGTATCTTCTTTCCCATCGAAAATATTTTTTTCGGTTCTTAGGTACCTATGGTTCTTAGAGAGGAAGTGCCTATATTCATCAAACACCTCCTTTCCTAGGCTTCTTGAATGACGAGATTTCAATTTAGGACCACAAACTGGACAAGAAAATTTACCCTTTGTTTGAAGGCCTGCAAGAGATGGATTAATTTTTATTTCAATTATTAATTGAAGAATGTATAATGAATGGACTATTTACAAAAAAATGCATGAAATGAACTTCATAAAACTAGTAAACAATATTAAAGTGTGTGGTAATGTTATAATATACCACATAAATGGGTTAGTCGTGAATTTTCCATACACATTGCATGGAATTTAAATTCCCTTTGTGCATCTATTGGTCTAGATATATCATGCATAGTGATGCCCCTCCATAAGTCTAGTAACTCATTGATAAGAGGCTCGATATATACCTTCATATCTTTGACCTAGTAATTAAATTGATTGAACATATAATACACAATTCCCAAATATGAGTAGCAAAAAAAAGACATAATTATAAGACATTATTGAACATATATGAGTAAACATAAAAATATAAGACATAAGTAGGAAACAAACAAGACAAATCATGATATGTTATTGTGTAAATGAATACATTTATTCTAAACAAAATAATACCTGGAACAACCATTGTCAACATTATGTGCTCCCTCTTTATTGACATCCAATGAGGAATGTTATTGTTGATAACAAAAACGGGCCACACCAAGTAAATAGATCTTCCTTCTCCAAATGGATTGACTCCATCAACTGCTAATGAAAGCTTAAGATTACGAGGTTCTTCTTTAAACTTTGGCCATATTTTCTCTATATCCGTAAATGCAAATCCATCTACAGTCATTCGAAGAACACCATCTTGACTTCTTTTTGTTGCATGGTAATCCATAAATTGTGCTATGCTTTTGCACCTGAACAATTGTCACAGACGTGGAATTATGGGAATATAACGAAGAACCTTGCGAGGCACATTTTTTGTTACTTTATTGGTTTTATATCTACTCTCATCACATTTTGGGCATTTGTCTTTTGACGCATGTTCTTTATAATAGAGAATATCATCATTAAGACATGCATGAATAACTTGATACTCCATTCCAATATCTTTCATAATGGAATGTGTTAGTGTGAAATCTAATCACAAGCATATGAAAAAATATCACTTTAGCTGTGCATAACAAACATCCCTAACATCAAATATGGCCGTCAATTTCCTTAGATATGTCGTAGGTGATCATAATAAATGCTACAAAAATCTATATCTATGTAGTTAAAGACATTAAACAGTGAGAATAAGCAAGAGTTTGCTCCATACATCTAATGGACAAGACAAGAATTTATAAAGAATTTTTATATTATGACACCTGAGAAGGGAACATAGAAAGATGTTACCAATCCCACTCAATGGGATGGGTTCTTGTATTTCCTTAGTGCTTCAAATCCAAGATCTCCCTCTCTTGATGGTGCAGAAAACTCAGACAAAAATGGAACTCAAAGGGAGATCACAAGCAAAAGTAGAAAAATATGACAATTATCGAGGATCAAAGTCAAACCAAAAGTATAGATCAAAAGGTGATCTTAAGGCAACAAAATTTAGTGAATGAATGGAAAAACCTTCTATTTATAACAAAATATTGAGTTAGTCTAGATATTGGTGCATAGTTAAAATATTATTAACCAAATCTAGATCCAAATTTTATAGAATATTTTATTATTTTTGTTGGAGGGAAAAGGAATTTAAATTTGGTCAAATCCCTTTATTTAGAAATAATTAATAAATAAATGATTTATTTGTTATTTTAAGAATGTGGTTAAGTAATAATTAAATAAATAATGATTTATTCAATTATTTATAAATGATTTAGTCAAATTTAACAAGAAATATTATTAAATAATGATTTAAATAATTATTCCTAGAAAATAATAAAGTAAATAATGATTTATCTAATTAATTTTCTTGTTTTGGGTTAAATATGACCAGAAATATTAATTAAATAGTAGTTTAGTTAATTATCCCTAGAGGAAAATCAAACAAATAAGGATTTATTTAATTATTCCTCATGGGGTTTCCTATTTAGACCATAAACAACTAAATAAACTATTGGATATTAATTTATTTCTCATAGTGAAAGCAATTTTACTATGGTAAAATTGGTCTTACATGGTGTACTTTAGTCCATCTAATAGTAACAGGTTAGATGACCAAAATTTGGTGTAATAGATTCCCCCCCAACGTGGGAGCGTTAGGAGATAATCGTATGACCGAAGTGCATTGTAAGAACTCAATCACTAGACACCGAAGGGGAGCCAGAGAGAGAGAAATATAAGACTGACTGAAGTGACAGAGGACAAGACCCTGAGGAGGCGAGACTTATAGGTGCGACAAGTCTCTTTTATGAGTGAGTACCTGATCTGAATGAGGTGAGGGAGGCATACCTATACCCGTTGAGATAACAAAGTACAAAGAATAATGGTGCACTCAACAAACATGGGAGTGATCTATATAGTACATGTTGGCATAAACATGGCCCAGATAAAAAACATAATGGATCTCACATACGTACTGTGCTTGGGAAAAAAGCTAGGAAGTATACAATAATGTCTTAGTACATGAGATATAAGTACAACCAAAGAGGCCATGTAAAACAGGAAAGGGCTATGGAAATCTGAATGATACATGCAAACTAAAAAGGCGCTGCAAGCAGCTGAGGCTGGAAACATCAAATATATAGATCTACAGCCAAGGCTATAGGAAAGAGGTCATCATGGCATGTGGGGGGCTACCTGAAGGGCCACCCCCTCATGAGGCCTGAAAACATCTCACAGACACCCAGGAATTGTTGGTACAATCTGTTGCATCACTGAACCATCGAGCATACAGATCACGATCATGCCATAAGGAGTTGGAACTTAGAAATAATAAAGTCAAAGGGAAATAAAGGGTCCCTTTTCCTGATACGAGGCATGGAACAAGAGTGAAAGTTGGAACCAAGGTACATCGCCATCTAGACATGTCTTCTGGAATGAATAAGTTGATGTAGACAGAAGGAGGTCCACCATAGGTGAGGCAATAAGGGATCCTCAACTAAGGCACGAGGGATAACAGTAGAGCGACTGATAGACTGACACTAAGGATGATGATGGAATGGTTGGTACTGAGTAGCGGGCTGAAAAATTCCCTTGTTATAGCATAAAGGGCAAGGATGACCTGGCAGCTACCGACTCGACTCCGGAGGGGATAGGGGAGAGTATGACTGGGGGCCAAAATGTGCGACACGAGAGAGGTACAAAGAATGAAGGATGGAAGACTGTGACAAGAAACAAAGGGAACTTGGACAAACTCCATGGATGCGATGATGACTCAACTCGGATGCTCTAAACAAGGGTGACTCGATGATGCTACCACACAGCAGAGGCTCGATGTGGAACATAAAAACATCAGTACAAGATGACAACTCACAATGTAAATCGACACGAGCATCGACAAGTATGAAGGCAAAGTGGTGACCCAAGTACAAGTGTCCAAAGTGAAGAAATTTTATTTTGAGAAGTGGTGAAGTGACCCTTCTTGGAAAAAAATGCATTTGGGTGAAGTATCAAATCACCAAAAAAAAAAGGATATCCATTTGAGTGCTCGGTGAGAGCTTTCCAACGGTACATATGGTTCATCAAACTGGGCTACGGTTTGGTCATAATTGGAAAAATAAAAATCTAGGGTTTCTATTTTAGTAAGAAATTTTACCTCCAATTTGATTCATTTGCAAGTGTAGCTATGGTGAATTTAGAGAGGAGAAAAGGCCCTAAATCTTGTGGTGATCGTAGTGAACAAAATGACCATTGGAATTGAGATCCGTCAGTTGCAGGTAAGAGCCCTAACCATACTCTTTCAATTCAGTGGATTAAAGTTTTAGATTAGGCACCCAGATCTCAGGAACAGACCACTGCTCCTCTTCACAGCTGGGTCACACTTTTTTGGGCCTTTTCTGCAACCTCGGTAGCAGGTATTAGATAGAAAAATGTGACCTATCCCAGGAAATGGCCTGAAAAGTGTGACCTATTAGAGGGAGGGGATTTAGTGTTGTTTTTTGGCTGAGAACTAGGATTTATGGTTTTGAGACAGTCGTTCCTTTCTGTATGACGACAAAAATGATGGTTTTGTGCATGTATGGAAGAGTTGAAGATCAACTGGAGAGAGAGAGACTTGGACACATTATGTTCTGAGATCTGAGAGGATTATGCAGTATGTGCCACATTGGTCAGGTTTGGGGTCCTTAAATTTGTGAACCCTTTGATGAGGGCAGGAGAGCCCTTGTTGGCCCATATAGTCAGCTATTGGGACTCGAATCATGAGATCTTTACAGTGTAGGGGCACCAGATTGAACTGTTAGTCCAGCATATATATTTCCTAACCGGTCTCCCACCACTCGAGATGGTGGAAAACACACAACCAATGTTACCATGAGCGCAGAAGATTATGGAGTTTGTAGAGTGCCACTTTCGACTGGGTGTCCATGTGAAAGGCACGCAGATATTGATCGGAGATCTAGAGAGGCTAGAGACTCTTGTTGTGGCAGCAATGGTGTTGTAGATCTTGGGCAACCAGGTGCTCCACCACATCACCAGAGGGCAGATGATGCTGGTTGAGAGTGTATTGAGCGGGACCTAATGTGGGTGGGCCCAGATGATGTTGTCATCATTGAAACGATAGCGATCATTGTGAAAGCGACAAGTGAACCATGAGTATGAATATGGCACAGTGATTTGCTCGCTCTTATTTGATAAGATCCCTTCACTTCGACCTTGTATATAGATCTAGGATGGGGGCCCGCGAGAGCCCAAGATGTGTCGCTCGGGGTGGCTACTGTGTAGAGGAGGAGGTGGGGCAGTTGGACGAGTGTTCTGACCCAATTTTTTTGCGCATTGTAATTAGATGCCATTGTACATAGATGAATATCCCTATAGTGGGATGAACTATCATGGGGACCTAGACTTTCCACTTCTGCCAGGTCGAGCATGGGGGCCAGATGGTAAGTGAAAAGTTTATTATATTTTATGGTGCATTTTAAAGTTTCAGAATATTGTATATGGTATTAATTCATTGACTTTTGGTATGCAGATATAGCACCGGTGAAACCGCCCAGGTATATGGGACGACTCACAGTGTCAAGAGCTGCATGACCGAGTGGATCGATGTAATATCCCAAAAGGGAGAATGCAGTAATACTTAAACACAATATAATAAATACAGTAAGATAAACAACCGATCTTAAGACAACATCAGAATTTATAGAGATGCTAAGCCATTTTATTATATGGAGATGAATCAGTTACACAATGTACAAGAATATGAGTATATCTAGCCAAAACGATGGCCTAGAATCACCTAGAAAACATGCTACAATAGGTACAACGTAACTGGAGAGGCATTGAAGCAAATACTACACTGTCCCTTCAGCAGAATATGGACCTATAACTGCAAGATGAAAAGGAAAATGCAGATCTACTCAAATCTAGAGCTCAGATGATGCCAAGATTCAAGATTTGGCCAATGTGATGGATTCCCAAGATAACCCAGAAAGGATTTTCTAGATCTGCAACTTTGGAAAATCACCTCCCTAGGATTTGATCCTTGATCTGCTAGGAAATGCAGATCTGGAGATAGATCTATCAAATAGATGGTTGAAATATGTTGCATGATTAGATCTAAGCTTGAATGGTTGATCCCTTCTTCAGATCTACAAGTTATAAACTCTAGATCTAGCTTCTCAATCCTCCAATAATGATTTCAGCTGCCGCAACACAACTTCCAATAGAAACTACGTTGTGAGGGAAAGAGAGGCCTTTTTCCTGCTGAAAAAAGTTTCAATAAACTCTAGGCTGATGGAAATACTGATGGCAATGTGAGGGAATGATCCCTCACATGATTACTAGCTGAAATGCTAGCAACTTCCTTCCTCCTTTTGGATCTGCAAATTGGACAGCGTAATTCCTGAAGGAAATACTACTGCTAGGAGGTCAATAAATTTTGGCTTGATGCCAAATCTAAAATGAGCTCTAAGAATGTTGATCTATAAGCCCAAGGTGATAGGAATAAACCCTCACTAGTTCTCCAACTAAAGTACTAAAGACAACTTCCACCATCCAAACTGATCTTCAGAAATCTGCAATTTCTGAATATGAATGTTCTGCGGAAAGTAGGAAAAGAGATGTGGCACCAATGCCTAATGTAGAATGAAGTACAAAACTCTTTCTAGAGCTACTCTAAGGAAGAGGTGGGATTCCCGACCAGGAACACCCTGTGCTAAACAACACTTGCAATCTCTGCTAAACATCCCGAGAAAGCAATGGAATGTCACATGACAACTCCAAATCTAAAATGATCTCTACATCAAGAATAACTAGCATACCTCCATCCTTGCCTTCATCTTCTTTATATAATATTTTAGTCTTCCCATGCCTTGGCCCCCATCTAGACTGTGTTGTGCATGTGGACAAGATCCTCCATGTTTGACTGCTTTGTTTGACCAAGTCACCATCATGTCTAGGTGCAATGTACACCCTCTCCATCACATGTGCATTAATTTCACAACATCTTCCATCACTTTATCATGAATGCTTCATGATATTTCTTTTAACGTCTTCAAGATCTTAGTTGACTTTATCAACCTCTATGATCTTCTGTTTGATCTCTTCAAGATCTTAGTTGACTGTGTCAACCTCCATGACTTATCTCATTAATGAGATATGATCTCCAATTTCATTCACATTAGTAGTTGTTCAACTACCTCATTATGTATATCTAGGCTTAATTAATCCACATTCACACACAAAAAGTGGATATTATTCATCTTTGAGGTTTGGGGGTCCCTCCACCCTTTTATTTACTTAATTTATTAAGAAAGTCAAGGACTTTAATATTCCAAATATGATGTGGAAATTTGGGAATATTACAATTCCCCCCCCCCCCCCTTGCCCGACAAAATGTTGCTTGTCCTCAAGAAACTCCAAAAGTAGATGGAAATCCATCTATTCCCCTCAAAATTGCATCCACATAAGGAAGGCTTCCTCCATTTGCTGCAATGTGTTATGCATGTTTGGTTCCAAGGTTGTCTTTCAACATTACATAGAATGACCTCTAACTGTTGGTTAGATGTCCTCCTTCCACCATGAAGTACCAAGTGACAACCATATGATTTCCAACATCATCATTAATACATGAGATACATAAAATAAAGTGGCTCTTTTCACAAAGGAAAAGCTCCATCTCACAATACATCTCTCCATCCCATGCTTCATGAGTTTGATTGAGCATTGATATGCTCTCATACTTAGCCCTGTTGGCCTTATTGGATCCAAGCATCATTCCAACATCATGCAAAAGAAGAAAAGGAAATATATGGGTAGACAAATATGTCAAACCATATTCTCCTAATAGTAACCATCGGAGTAAGGCCCTTTGCTGCCATCCTCCATCTCCTTCATGCAAGATGGACAAGCCAAACTCCCCCAAAAGAAACCAAACAAGAGATTTTGCTGCTTTCTCTCCTCCTCATGTGCATCATGAAGAAAAAACATACTAATGGACATATGGAATGTCACATCAGCCTAATAAAAATAAACATCATCAATGCACATCATGAGAGCATCATGCCAAGCTTTACCCAATACAAAACACATAGACATAGGAGATGTCATGTGGTGGCCAATCTCTCTCAAGTGAAACCAAAATGAACATGCCTTCTTTTGCTGCATTCCATCATTGATACACAAGGCATGAATTAGAAAAATATTAGCTATTGGTTGGTAACCATACTCACCCAAGAGCACCCAGCGCAGCCATGCCTCCTTCTTCATTTCATAAGTGTTTCTCAAGGCATGGATCAGAGAAATAAGAGCCTTTGGGTAGTGACAAGAATCTCCCAAGGGAAACCAACATAGCCAAGCTTGCTGGCCCATATCATAAATCTACAAGTGGTCATGCAACCCCTTGCTTATAATTCTCACCCACTTACCCCAATATGGAAGATGAGTGATGTGCTGCATAATCATGGTATCCTCCCTTTGTAGAATACCATCTTCCCCAAACTGATGAAGAACTTTGCACCTCAGGAAATGTTGAAGTGCACCTCCAATGAGATCTCTTAATGAGACCTTATTCTCATCCATGGCCTTCCAAACCAATGAGGTTCTGGATCTTCTGTAGGTAGAATTCTCTCTTTGAGTTGTGAGATTCTCATTGAGAAAGGGTCATCTAGAAAGGAGGAAAGGTTCCTCATCTCAATATGTCTCCCATTTTTCATCTTTACCTCCATTTCTTCATGAGTGAAGCTACCTTTATAATGCTCCAAGAATGATGGGGCCTCTTCATCTTCACATCTACTAAGTGACAATGATGTAGATCTGCATGATAGTATATGTTATATCTCAAAGCAAGGCACAACACTAATCTCATAACCAGTTATTGTACACAGGATTATGTTCATCCCATTTTCTGAAGCTCTGCACTTCAACTCAAAGGGTTGACTGTAGCTCAACAATGATGAACTGGGATAGTTCTTAACCTCCTCCTTGATTAGATCAAGGGTCCTCGGCACTGTGATATGTTGCTGCTTCAAATCAGCACTATGTTCTAACCCTTGGTTATGCATTGGCCTTGATGGCATGTCCCCATAAGTTTCAATGAGATCTACTGGAACAATAGGTGATGAATGTGTATGCATACCTTGCATCAACTGATATGTGGGAACCTCTTGAAAAAACACAAGAGTTCCTCCAACCGGGACAATAGTGCCTCCAACTGCTGGTAAGAGTGATGGTTGCTCTTCTCCAGCGCTGGAATCTTCTTCCTTTCCCTCATGCATCTCCTGAATCATGCATGGGACTCTATATGTCAAGAGATCAAGACCATATTGCAAATATGCAAGTTTCTTTTCTCTAGATGCAAGTAATTCTGCAGTTGGTGGTGAATGTAGTGAACTCTTCTCTAGTGTAGTATCCCAGAATGGGATCTGCTAGCAAGGCATGACTGGAAAACGCATTTTCCAGTAATGGCTTCTACATAAGTGAAAACCAGCACTTGGATCCCTTATATCTGAGTATCTAAGTCCTAAATCCAATGGGACATCAAAAATAAATCCTCCAAGGTGGGTTAAACAGATCTCCCACACCTAGTTGTCTTAAAAAATGCCTCAAAGAGAGACTGCAGCAATAAAAAATGATTCTGCTCAGGGAATAACATAGTTTCTGTAGAGAAGTGATAGGAGGCTCATGAAATATCCTTCAATAGTATTTACAGCAGCAAATAAGTCATATAACTGAGTTTATTAAGTACATGGCTGAAAATACAAGTCATAGACAGAAAAAAAACTTCTCAAAAGAGGGTTGCAACCATATGTTTAACAGGAAACTGCCTTGACAATGTTATTTTTATTAAGCTTCACTGTTGTATGTTACATGTCAGATCTAGAGAATATATGTGCATAAAAATTTATATCTATATCAGATCCATGCACTAGAAGAGCTCCTCTTTCAGATCCCCTTGGAATTTTGCGGTTTGCACCAAGCATAAGTAGTAGATCTGAGATCTAAGAAAGCAGATCTGCATAAATATTCAGAAATGCTGAAATATTATGATTATGCAAATCAGATATATAAATTAAATGAATAGATCTCATCCATAATATCTCAAAGTGAGGAATGGATCCTCAACACTCCAAAACCAGCTCTCCAACTGATGCACTCAAACCCCCTGCAACACCTCCTACAAGAATAACACAGATCTAGAGCAGAAACTGCGCTGTAGGGGATAGACAGTTGATGGCCATATGCCAAGATCAGAATATAAATCTCATGCACTCCAATACACTTCCTCCAATAGAACAGAGGCCTCCTCCACTAAAAGAGAGCACTGAAATGACTTAGATCTGAAGAGATCTAATCTCCATGAAATAACGCATTCCCTCAAGGGAGACTATGAAACAGCTTAAATAACTGATTTGGCCTGATGCCAAGATGCAAAACTAAAGCTCAAACAATGGATGCACTCTTCCAGGAGGTTAAAAGACACACTCACTGAGAAGAGGTTCCAATATAAGCTAGATCTGAACAGATCTAATGTTCCACTTGCTACAGCTTACAAAAGCAAGCAAACCCTCACTGGATCTGCGTTGCAGTTGGAAGTAGAAGCTTGGTCTTCAACCAGATAGTGGACAAGCAATACAAGCTCTCCCAAGAGCTCCTCAATGGGAAGATATGGAACTCCTAAATAGGAAATTCCAATGCAATCTAGGCTAAGCAGCCAAGAAAGTTGTTTGTCTAAACAGAAAGCAATTCAAAAATAATCTCATGAACAACCTCAATATGTTGCCTTCCTCTTCCTTTTATAAGATGAGAGCTTTCCAAAACCCTAAACCACCTTTATCAACTTATCCCTTTCACACAAGAGACCTCCTTCTAGAATTGCATTATGCCTCATTGATGAGCACCCCTCCATTACTGCGCTGTTTATATGGTCAAGATTGACCTAGTCAAGTGGATTTATTCTTTTCACACTTAAGTGTGTTTATTAAAGTGGCCCAGATTTACCCTTGTTCACATTGGGCATGTATTTATTTTTTTATTAGTAGTTTTTAACCCTCCTTTACATAATTATTCTTTGAGCAAAGAAAACAAAATAAAATTGAATATTCCTATTAAAATAGGAATATTACAGTCCTCCCCTCCAAAATGTTTCTTGTCCTCAAGCAACTCACAAGGACTTTGCAAAATCTCCAATGGAGTTGTCTTCTCCCGAGAATGCAAGTATGCTTTTGGTGGATGAACCAAATAGCTGTCATCGTGAGGTAGTGGGAGATACATAAGAATCATATGTTGTCCATTGGTCTCTTCAAGGTATGAGAGATGGTGAATATTGGGCATTTCAACCCCCATGAGAAGCTCCAATCTCCCTGCTATCATACAAACAAAGTGAGCCATCCTTGACAGCTCAAAGAAATAGTCACTAATCCCCACCATATGCAATGTGTAGGGGCTCCATGGCTGGAAATGTGAGATAAGAATGCTCAACTCACGTTGTCTCTCCCTCCATTTATAATAAGTATGGATTTGATGATCCTGGGCTACAATAATATAGTCCTCATGAAGCCAAAAGAGACTTGGAACTTCATGATTCCCTTCATGGATTCTAGTGAGCCTCCTTGCCCAATCTTCCATGCATGTAGTGAACAGAGTATCTTCACCATATGTGCTCCAAAATAAATATGGACTAAGTGTCATATGATATATTGGATGGTGACAATAGTCCCTCCTTTGAGACTAGCGTTGTCCTTCATCTTGCTGCCTCAAATCATAGTACAATAAGTGGACAGCCCACCGCCTCCTTGCTGCAAAAAGCTTCTTCAAAGCTTGGAAATAGTAGAGAGTAGTAGGTGTTGGTTGAATATGATGCAAACAACACATGTCTTGCTACATATTCTCCCAAGTGAGAAAATTTTTCCCATGGCATAAGCCCAACATATGGCTTCTAGCATAAGGAAACAAATGATATAACGTAGCAACCACACAATGTCCTACTCTCCTCTTGAAGCATGAATGAATGTGGGAGATTTTGTTCTCAAAGGACACACTCAACCAATGTGTCATTCCTCCTCTCATGTTCATAACAAACATTGGAGAATTATGGTCATCATGATACAAACAAGCTCCCTTATGCCACCTTATGAGAAGGTTACAATTTCTCCCAACCCAAAGTACATGCATGATTTTGATATCCATCCTAAACAGAAATACATGTACACACATCATATACATAAGTAAATGTATGGACCTGGAATTCATCATGGGGTGTCCATACTTTCTTCTTTTCAACCAAAGTAACCATGCCTCCTCCTTATGCATTATTTCCTTGAGATACAAGGCATGAGACAATAAAATCAAAAACCTTGGGTGGTACCCACACTCACCCAATAGAAACCAGTGCAGGCCATCTCCTCCATGCTTTAGATCTGGATGTGGTAAGTGGTTTATGTGCCACTTACTTGCTGCCCCCATCATTCCACCCAGTCTGAAGGTGAAATGTATATTTGGTGCTTTAAGAAAGCACCCATCATGTTGCAGAACCTCCCTTAGCCCATCAAGGGAGTGCCCAAGTTTGAGAATAGTCCCGGCCCATAGTTGGCCATGGAGTTTATAGGTAGGACACTCCTCTTAGGAGTCATGGCCTACACATTTAAAGTAAAAGAATGCATGCATTCATAAAATAGAATGTGATTAACATAAGCATGCTTCTTACCCAAAGTATCTAGCACTGTAATAGTCCCTCCCTTGGCTAAATGTATCATCACTGTACAAGGTTGAGAGAGCACTTCGCTCTTTCCATCAAGGAGTTGCCCTAGAGGGCTTCTTCCAAGTAAGGAGACATCAAGGCATAGATCATAATGGAAAGATGTATGGACTGATGTTTCATGGCTTGTATTGCATAGATCTTCATGCCTTCTTAGTACATAAATCTTTTGAAATAAAGAGGGGTGAATGTCTCTTTCCCAATGAATCTTTCCCTCCTCTTCATATTTTGCAGTATACAAGATCTCACCATCTGATATTGATGGCACATGCTGCTCACGGATTGTGCCATAATTTCCACATGTGAGACTCTTCAAAACTCCTTGCAAGGATGCAAGAGCTTCTCTTCTTGGAACAGCTCCTCCTCATTCTACTTCATGAAATGCTAGAGATGCCTCTATCATGATTGCGCTGTCACCACTAGCCTTTTCTTCAAAGGTAGAAAATGCCTCATCCTCAATAGGAGACCTTAGATCTTGGTCTATCTCTAAAAGAGGAATCTTCATGTCTTCTTTTTGAGAAGAATACTCTTCATCCAAAGGTGGATGCCTCCAATCATTTTCTCCTTTGGTATCTTCCCAATGAAGACTACCAATCTCCCAAAGCAAGTATTCCTCCTTACACCTCATGGGAAGTTGAGATGTAACCCATTGGAAATATTTCGGAAAAGATCTCTCATCAATGATCCTCTTAGATCCAAAATAATCCAAGTGTGTTGAAGGCCAAACACCAATAGAAAGTGGCACAACACTCATCATGCCTTCCACCATCTTTCACCCTAACTCTTCATGTTGCATGCAACTCAAATAAGGTACAAAGGAATGAATGTTCATCCCCTCCATGAATGTGATAGTGCTAGTACAAGGCTCCTCAAATGGAGAAGAGGAATCCTCCTCCTCCTTTGATCTTCTACTTCCAAATATTCTGATTATCTGATGAGTGAAATCAACAAAAGTAGGTACTCTTGCATGAATTCCATGGATGAACCACAAAGAGCTTGCCTTGCCCTCCAACTGCAGCGCTGAGATCTCCACAACCTCTTTTTCCACTACTGGATGTAGTAATAAAAATGCTTCTAGTTTCATCACCCAAGTCTCTGCTGCACACTTGAGTGATCCATCAAATGTAGACAACATAAATATGTTGCCTCTTATCATTCTCTCAATGCATGGTCTTATTTCTTCTCTCAGTTGAACAAATTGAGGAAAGTCTAGGGTATCTTTGAAAGCCCTAGGTTGGCACTTGTATTCTTTCAAATACCCACTTAGGATCTCATTTTCTAAGTGGTCTTATTTCTCTCCACTTCCTCTATGAGGACAGGAAGTGCATGGGTCTTCTTCTTCTTCTTGAAACCTTCTAGAGGTCTCACTGTAGCTTTCTTCTTCTTCTTTCTTCTTAGATATGAAAATAGATGAGAGAAATCTCATCCTCTTTGTCATTTTGTTCTCTGATACTTCTATTTATATCACTTTGGCTTGAAGCCCACAGGCTGAGCCAAAGATCTTGCTTTGATACCACTGTAGTATCCCAAAATGGGATCTGCTAGTAAGGCATGATTGGAAAACGCATTTTCTAGTAATGGATGCTACATAAGTGAAAACCAGCACTTGGATCCCTTAGATCTGAGTATCTAAGTCCTAAATCCAAGAGGGCATCAAAAATAAATCCTCCTAGGTGGGTTATACAGATATCCCACACCTAGTTGTCTTCTGAAATGCCTCAAAGAGAGACTGCGACAATAAAAAATGATTCTGCTCAGGGAATAATGCAGTTTTTGCAGAGCAATGATAGGAGGCTCATGAAATATCCTTCAATAGTATTTACAATATCAAATAAGTCATACAATTGAGTTTATTAAGTACATGGCTGAAAATACAAGTCATAGACAGAAGAAAACTCCTCAAAAGAGGGCTGCAACCATATGTTTAACAGGAAGCTGCCTTGACAACATTATTTTTATTAAGCTGCACTATTGTATGTTACATGTCAGATCTAGAGCAGATATGTGCATAAAAATTTAGATCTATATTATATCCACACACTAGAAGAGCTCCTCTTTCAAATCCCCTTGGAATTTCGGGGTTTGCACCAAGCATAAGCAGTAGATCTGAGATCTAAGAAAGAAGATCTGCATAAATATTTAGAAATGCTGAAGTATTCTGATTATGAAAATCAGATCTAGAAAGTACAAGAATAGATCTCATCCATAATATCTCAAAGTGAGGAGTGGATCCTCAACACTCCAAAACCAGCTCTCCAACTGATGCACCCAAACCCCCTGCAACACCTCCTACAATAATAACGCAAATATGGAGTAGAAACTGCGTTGTAGGGGATAGACAGTTGATGGCCACATGCCAAGATCAGAATCTGAAGCTCAAGCACTTCAATACACTTCCTCCAATAGATCAGAGGCCTCCTCCACTAAAAGAGAGCACTGAAATGACTTAGATCTGAAGAGATCTAATCTCCATGAAATAACGTAGTTCGTCAAGAGAGACTGTGCAACAGCTTAAATAACTGAGTTGGCCTGATGCCAAGATGCAAAACTGAAGCTCCAACAATGGATGCACTCTTCCAGGAGGTTAAAAGACACACTCACTGAGAAGAGGTTCCAATATAAGCTAGATCTGAACAGATCTAGTGTTCCACTTGTTGCAGCTTACAAAAGCAAGCAAACCTTCACTGGATCTATGTTACAGTTGGAAGTAGAAGCTTGGTCTTCAACCAGATAGTGGAGAAGCAATACAATCTCTCCCAAGAGCTCCTCAATGGGAAGATATGGAACTCCTAAATAGGAAATTCCAATGCAATCTAGGCTAAGAAGCCAAGAAAGTTGTTTGTCTAAATAGACAGCAATTCAGAAATAATCTCATGAACAACCTCAATATGTTGCCTTCCTCTTCCTTTTATAAGATGAGAGCTTTCCAAAACCCTAAAACGCCTTTATCAACTTATCCCTTTCACACAAGAGACCTCCTTCTAGAATTGTGTTGTGCCTCATTAATGAGCGCCCCTCCAATACTACGTTGTTGATATGGTCAAGATTGACCTAGTCAAGTGGATTTGTTCTTTTCACACTTAAGTGTGTTTATTAAGTGGCCTAGATTTACCCTTGTTCACATTGGGCATGTATTTATTCTTTTATTAGGAGTTTTTGACCCTCCTTTACATAATTATTCTTTGAGCAAAGAAAAAAAATTAAAATTGAATATTCCTATTAAAATAGGAATATTACATCCAGATTGACAAGATTGACATCCTCATCCTTAGGAAATGTCACTTTGTGACACATCTCTAGTTTTCTCACATCAAATTCCTTCCTTAACTTGTGAAAGAAATATGAATATTTATTCACCTTTGCATGCTCCATGTAACCAAACCACCAATCATTTGCTTCACCTAAAAGACGAAGTGTTGCAATTTGAACAACCTCTCTTTCAGCTACAAGATGTAGCCAAAAAAATGCATCTAACTCTCTCCTCCAAGCCTTAATATTGCTTGAGGAAGATCCATCAAATGTAGGCAAACAAAATATATTATGCCTCTTTCTTCTATTACTACTATAGGATCCTCTTTCTTCTTTGATTTTGAAGAATTGTTGGAGAGTTAGCTTCTCCTTGAATGCTCTAGACTGTGCTTTGTACTCTTCAAGATATATACTGAGAGTCTCATGAGTCTCAGGTTCATCCCTTTCTGCATTTCTACACCTTTAACCTTCTCCAAAGAAAGTGGGCATAGTTGATCTATAAGGAGATCTAGGATTCTCTGGTTTTCTTCTTTGTTGATAGGAAGTGCTTGGGTCTTCCTCATCACATCTTCTTCTTGGATCTTCTTTCTGTCCTTCCTTCTTCATTGGATTGACCTCCTTGGAGAGATCTTGCATGGATCCAAGGAAATGGGTGGAAGAATTTTCATCCTCCATGATAGATCTCATCTATCTGCTTCTTCTTTTGATGTAAAAGATGAAGGGTCCACAAGCTGAGCCAAAGATCATGCTCTGATACCACTGTAATATCCCAAAAGGGAGAATGCAATAATACTTAAACACAATATAAGAATTACAACAAGATAAACAATAGATCTTAAGACAACATCAGAATTTACAGAGAAGTTGAGCCATTTTATTATATGGAGATGAATCATTTACACAATGTACAAGAATATGAGTAGATCTAGCCAAAAAGATGGCCTAGAATCACCCAGAAATCATGTTACAATAGGTACAACGTAACTGGAGAGGCACTAAAGCAATATTGTGTTGTCCCTTCAGCAGAATATGGACCTATAACTGCAGGCTAAAAAGGAAAATGCGGATCTACTCAAATCTAAAGCTCAGATGATGCCAAGATTCAAGATCTGGCCAATGTGATGGATTCCCAAGATAACCCAAAAAGGATTTTCCAGATCTGCAACTTTGGAAAATCATCTCCCTAGGATTTGATCCTTGACCTACTGGGAAATACAAATCTAAAGCTAGATCTATCAAATAGATGGCTGGAATATGTTGCAAGATTAGATCTAAGCTTGAAGGGTTGATCCCTTCTTCTGATCTACAAGCTAGAAGCTCTAGATCTAGCTTCTCAATCCTCCAATAATGATTTCAGCTGTTGCAACACAATTTCCAATATAAACTGCACTGTGAGGGAAAGAGAGGCCTTTTTCCTACTGAAAAATGATTCAATAAGCTCCAGGCTGATGGAAAGACTGATGGCAATGTGAGGGAATGATCCCTCACAGGGTTACTAGCTGAAATGCTAGCAACTTCCTTCCTCCTTTTGAATCTGCAAATTAGATAGCGTAATTCCTGAAGGAAATACTGCTGCTAGGAGGTCAATAAATTTTGGCTTGATTCCAGATCTGAAATGAGATCCGGGAATGCTAATATATAAGCCCAAGGTGATAGGAATAAACCCTCACTAGATCTCCAACTGAAGTACTGAAGACAACTTCCACCTTCCAAACTGATCTTCAGAAATCTGCAATTTCTAAATATGAATGTTCTGCAGAAAGTAGGAAAAGAGATGTGGCACCAATTCCTTATGTAGAATGAAGTACAAAACTCTTTATAGAGCTACTCTAAGAAAGAGGTGGGATTCCCCACCAGGAACACCCTATGCTAAACAACACTTGCAATCTCTGTTAAACAGCCCGAGAAAGCAATGGAATGTCACATGACAATTCCAGATCTAAAAATATATTTAAATCAAGAATAACCAACATACCTCCATCCTTGCCTTCATCTTATTTATATAATATTTGAGCCTTCCCATGCCTTGGCCCCCATATAGACTGTGTTGTGCATGTGGACAAGATCCTCCATGTTTGACTGTGTTGTTTGACCAAGTCACCATCATGTCTAGGTGCAATGTAAACCCTCTCCATCACATGTGCATTAATTGCACAACATATTCCATCACTTTATCATGAATTCTTCATGATCTTTTGTTTGAAATATTTAAGATCTTAGTTTACTGTATCAACCTCTATGATCTTCTATTTGATCTCTTCAAGATATTAGTTGACTGTGTCAACCTCCATCACTTCTCTCATTAATGAGACATGATCCCCAATTTCCTTCACATTAGTAGTTTCTCAACTACCTCATTATGTAGATCTAGGCTTAATTAATCCACATTCACACACAAAAAGTGGATATTATTCATCTTTGAGGTTTTTGGGTCCCTCCACCCTTTTATTTACTTAATTTTTAAAGAAAGTCAATGACTCTAATATTCCAAATATGATGTGGAAATTTGGGAATATTACAATCGAGCATAACACAAAATGAGGATGTTATGGCCCTCCTGGAGGATATCCATCGTAGATGTGAGAGGATGTTGACTGGAGTTTCTGAGTGCGGTTGGAAAGACCTTGACGACCAGTACATAGATCCATGTATTGTTCTACCCTGAGAGTGGCAAGGGGTCACGTGGCGCATGGCGATGGCCAGAAAGGTGATGCGTGATCTACAGGCTGCACGAGTCAAGCCATTGGCCCGGGACCCTCTAGATAGTGATTAGATGTAGGGGCATGAGGTGCCCCCAGGTTTGGTTTTCTAACATGTTATGGGCATGTCATATGTATCTGAGTTAATGGACTCCAAAACATTGTATATTTTGAATGACACATATTATGGATATGCAACGTTTTATGGTTTATGGTTATTTTCTTGTTGAAATGCGTGTGATAAATGCCAATATAGAATATTGTTTGCAATTATATCTACATAGTGATTCTGGGCTCTAGGTACATGAAAAAATGTAATGGTTTCAAATTCACGCATTAAGAGCTTCACTCATAAATATATTCTAAAAATGATAGGATTATGCACACGATCAACACCATTCAATTGCATGACAAGCAGAAAAGAATCTAAACGAACATGAAGGTGGAGGGTGCGACGGTCAAGGGAATCGACTAAAAAATATATCACTGCATCATATTCAGCCTGTTTATTGGTGGCAGCACCAATGCATACGCCGTTAGAGAGACAAAGTGAATGCAAGGGGGTGAAAATGGCCCACACTGCTGAGGCAAGATTCCGAGAGTAGCGACTTGCACCATCGTCATAGCTGATATATGGTGTGGATAAGGGATCCATCTGAAAGGTGACACAGGACAACATATGGGAGGATGATGAAAAATGTTGGCAACCTGAACGCAATGCAGAAATAAAAAAAACACAGCTAGGGGGAATGTGATGGGTAGAATGTCTACACCCCGCACACTGAATAGTGGATGGTATGGGGGAACTTTCTTGGGGACAAATTGTGCTCAGGTTTCGAAAGTCACCATACAAATGAATGGTTCCATTATTCTTATTGGCTAGATAGATAAAGTCAGGGGTGGTAAATGCTTCCATAATGTCATTTTCATAGTAGAAGATGGGGTGACTGGTGGAAGGATGACCACATGACGCGGCTAAGCTACCTGACTCGTCATCATGAAAAATGAGGGTCACATGTGCATTGTCACAGAGGGTGACAGAAGAAAAAGTAGATGGAGAATCGACCGATGTTGAGCCTAAGGTGATCACTGAAGGGAGGTCAGGTGAAACAGAAGGGGATGCCCTAGAGGGGTTTTCCACTGTGGATCTCATGGATGATGATATGTAGAGGATAGTGGCCGAAGGCTTTGTCATCTCGACATCATGAGGGGGTATGTCAATGGGAGAGGATGTGTCCTCTGGTTTTTTTGAATCATAATGTGCAAGTAAGGCAGAGGCGAACTCATTGTGCTCAGCCTCGTATTGGAAAACCACTTCCAAAGAGGTGCAGTAATCTGCGAGGCGGGGACAGAGGTGAGTATAGTGGCCACGGAGATCACACAAAGAACAAGGGTTATTTGTGTGCACAGTCTTGGGTTTCTTAGTTGAAGTTGGTAAAGTAACATGGACTTGTGGGACATCAGACTCAGGAAACGCGATGTTGACCATGGGTTTGATACGAGACAATTCAAAACAATGATGGGTGGCATGACCGGAAACATCACACAAAGCGCATGGAGGTGTACGCTTTGGAGGCTTAGGAGGAGCAGGCATTGTCTAGGCATCCTTGTCCTTAGGTGCCTTTTTGTGGTCTTTTCCCCCTTCACCCGAGGATTTCGCAACAGGAATAGATTCCTGTTGGGCTGGCTGAGGCATAAAAGCAAAGGGAGGGGTCATAGCGACCGGTTGGACTGGGGTGAAAGAAGTGTAAGGTTTTAGATGACCAGGCAGTGTATTGGTTGGGGGATCAATGTACTAGATTGGGATCCCTAGGGTCATGTTGGTAAGGGTCAAGGTGGCTATAACAGGTACTGAAAATACTCCTGAAGAGGGAGCAAGAAACGGTTTTTGACTAGAGGGGTAATGGCCAGGTGGAACAACTTCTAGATGGTTAAGGCTAGGGGGAACCATTCCAGGAGGAAAAATAGGATCAGGAACACCAACTATAGATGAAGGGCCTTGAGGAGGAGGCCCTAAAGGTTGATTCAAAGTACTATGAGTAGGTTACAAAGGGTGGGGCTTCTGGCTAGTCGAATCAAATTGTTTGAGGTCGGACTGAGACGATTGAATCATGCAAAAATTCGACGAGATAGGGTCAGAGATGAGAGGGGGGAGACCAAGGAATGAACCAAGCAAAGAGGAATATTTATAGACTCTAGGTGAGACACTGGTTATAGGTTCAAATTCTTGTTTATTGGCCACCGAAGAAATAATAGACTCCAGAGATGGTTGGGACTTCGATTAGTAATAAGTCAGTTGATCGATAGTGATGATCATTCCATTGTGAGGAAAGCACATCTTATAGTGAACTACAGATGGGATAGCAGACATCGCATAAGTGAATCTACTACCCAATATAATTTTTTAGTCTAAGGGGGCATCAATGACTTCAATGTCAACACAAACCATCTTTCCCACAAGAGTAATAGGACAGTTGTGCAACATGCCAAGGGGCTAGGAAGAGTGGCCATCCCACACACAGAGGGTGATACTAGAAGGGGCTAACTCAGGCAATCCGAGTTGTTTCCAAATAGAAGTGGACATCACATAGATAGATTCATCCTCGTCAATGATACATCGGGAGACATTGGCATTACAGACCTTGATAGGTATTTGGAAGGCGACGGATGTAGGAAGGGGTGGATGCTCTGACTTGTAAACATCAAAGACAATCAAACGATCATCTGAAGGATCCATAGTGACCATAGCAGTTAGTAGAGCTTTTCGTTGTGAAGGGCACAACTGGAGGACTTCCAGAATTGACATGGTGGTAGGGGATTGTGCCAAGTCATCTACAATACTATAGGTGTGGGTGGATTTACCAGAAGCAACATTTTGGCGTAATGGTCCTTTGGGGATCTTGGTATTTACCTCTGCTTTAGGCTAAGGGATCTGTAAAGGACCATTGGGTGTCGAAATTGGCTCTGTGGGACCTGTAGATGGGGGATTGGTTGCGAACGTAGCGGGGGGCTTGGTGTACTGGCGCGAACTAGTCTGAAGGTTGAGACCGACGGTATTGGCTTGGTCAGAGTTCATAATGAGAATCTGGTAATCAGAGGTACCATATGGAGGAGGTTGATCGGTCGCCTGATCTTCAGGGGGTTGGGCAGCCACATATCCTTGCTAGGGGAAAGGATTGGTAAACATAGTTGGTTGGATAGGCGCATCATTAGGAGTAGCTGAAGAAGAGGCTTGTTGTCCTCGAGATGTTGCTTGAGCTTCACACATTTGACACATATGAGGTAAAATGGTAAAATCATGGGTATAATGGCCATGGACACTGCAACAAGAACAAGGCTTATGCGTGTGAAGAGGAATGTCCTGCTTGGGTTGGGCGCCCTGTTGCTGGGTTGCAGTGTTTGATGTATTCCCTTTTGGATTGTTTCTTGGATTACCTAGAGCGGTCTAGTTTTGGTTTCCTTTCCTCTTCTTTTTGGAAGTAGGAGGATTAGTCACACTCTACTGCGCATACACCTCACCTTGAGGGGGGGGTGGCTATTACAGTGGAGTTTGAGAAGGCATGGGAGCGGAGGTGCTTGTGTTGGAGGAGTTGGAGCACCGGGCTGCAGATACGGATAGTAAGGAGGTTGAGCAACATTGGGGTAAATAGGTTGGGAAAAATTAGGCCCTAGCATCAGAGGACGTGATTGGGCAAAGGCGTAAGTCATGATGTGTCATGTATACATGTTGCCGGGAGGGGGGGGGATTTTGGAGGAGCTGGCCCCTCCCTGAGGGAAACCTTAACCCATAGGAGGATGAGTGTATAGATGTGAAAGAGATCCAATGATACCATCGGCAGTGTGAGATGCCCCTAGTGCATTGGCACCACTAGGTCTAAGGAGATCAGGTCATATGGTATAAACATAACCAGATTGTGCGTAAATCAAGTCATATTTCAACGCAATTTGGAGGGCTTCTTACTCAGTCTAAGGAAAGTGAGATGAAACATATTTACCAATAGAGGGAAAAAGAGATCTAAGAAACCAGTCCATGTAGACACGGTCTTTGAAAACAGGGGCTTGACTTAGGCTCTTCCTTCTGCACCATTCTTTAACATGGTTAGATAGGCGGGCGGCAGAAGTTTGACGGAAAGCGGTCAAGAGTTCGGTATTGGTGTCATAGTGAAGGGGAAGCTAGAAGTAGGACAGAAACGCCTTTTAAAGAGTCACAAAAGTAGTATGAGAGGCACTGGTCTGGTCGACATACCACTTGGAAGCTTCTCTAGTAATCGTACGCTGGAATAACCAAAGATGGACAGAGTCATCAATGATAGAGTTAGACGAACACCACATGTGGAAAGAATGAACATGGTTGGTAGGATCCTCTCCAGGATTTCATTCAAACTTAAGGATGTCTAAATGAAGCTTGGTTGGCATAGTAGGCCAACCTGGATCATGGTGTATGGGGTCATTAATCAACTGGCTAAAATCAAGAAGGATTAGGCCTGCCATATAAGGGAAGAAGGGAGCAACTGGAATAGTTCTTCTTATGGCACCACTAGTAGTGTTTCCAACCTTAGGGCTGGGGCCACCACTAGCGTTAGGTCCTGAGCCAGACATGATGAAGGTGAAAGGTGGAGGAGAACCGGGTATAGAAATAGAAGGGCAACCTAATGAACCAGAATCAGAGTTGAAATGGGGACTCGGTAGAGGGCGATCTCAAACCCTACGCAGTGGGGTAAGTCTTCCTAATGGAAACTAAGGATGAAGGCCTTGGAGTCTCTAGGATAAGAGCCTTGGGGGCGCAATGATGGGAAAGAGACATGAAACCCAATAAGGAAGAGAGGTAAACAAGGGCAGGGAGGTGTAGATAAATTGATTACAATGTTTAAGCCTTGGCGTGGCGATGTAAACCAAGCGCTCTTCACTTTAGGTGTGCGTGTATATCATAAGTCTGTTAATTTTAATTAAGCCCAGCTGTGTGTATACAAAAAAAATAAAAAGTATGTTGTATAGCTGTAAATAAAACTAAAAGCGAGAGTAAAAGGAACTGAAAGCGACAATAAAATAAATAGCTAAAGATGCATAAATTTAAACCCAAGGAGGACGACTTTCCAACAACTAGTCTATGGGTGGGAGAAATCTAGCCAAAACACACAAAATAGCCAATGGATCTAAGGTCAAGAGGGATAGGATCTAAAAGTTAGATCTGTTGGAAAGAGGTGTAGAAAACAGCAAGAAACCAGAGGGAAAAATGTTGAAAAATAGGTGGCGAAAGGCTACACCCGAAAGAGAAATGAAGGGGACCCTAAAGGAGGACCTAACAAAACTTAAAAGAGGTGTTTTACATGGATAAATAACTGATCTGAAATGGATCTGAAAGTGTAGTTTCAGATCTGAAAAATGACTGAAAAATACTGAAATCTCAAAAGACCTGCTTCATCTAAACACCTCCTAAAATGGTGGAAGCATACTAAACCCCTAGGGGGCGTGGTTCCTATTTCAATGAGTAAACTAAGAAAGTACAGGTCCAAGACGGGTAAAGATGGAGATCAGACAACCTTGAATAGTGCCCTAGACAAACCCTGAAAAATCACAAAAAAAATCCTGCAAAAAGTACATGTCGCAGGTTCTGACCTGTTTTCCGCTGAGGTCACAGTTTTTGGGAAGTTATTCGCTATCTGAGAGCTGAGGTTGCAAGTTTTGGGCCAAAAAGTGAAACCTACACTTCCGGTTGGCTCAAGAGTAGGTTTCAAAAAAAAAGTGTCATCTCTGTTGCAACTAATATATGTTACTTGCGCAAAAGGCCTAGAGACACACGGAAGTTGGAATTTTTATTTTTTTAAGGTAAGAAAGGTTAAAAACAACATCAAGGAATGAAAAATAAGAAGTTGAAGAAAAAACCTAGGGGTTGAAGCAGCTAGTCATGCAGGGATCTGAAAAACGACAGCGGTCCTAATTAAAAACCCTTATGGAGTCACCAGTTGCTAGTGTGAATTATAATCACAAGTGTATGAAAAAATCTAACTTTAGTTGTGCATAAAAAACAACCCTAACATCAAATATGACTGTCAATTTCCTTAGATCTGCAGTAGGTGATCAGAATAAATGCTACAAAAATCTAGATCTATGCAGTTAAATATGTTAAACAACGAGAATAAGCAAGAGTTTGATCCATACATCCAATGGACAAGACAAGAATTTATAAAGAATTTTTATATTATGACACCTAGGAAGGGAACATAGAAAGATGCTACCAGTCCCCCTCAATGGGATGGGTTCTTGTATGTCCTCAGTGCTTCAAATCAAAGATCTCTCTCTCTTGATGGTGCATAAAACCCAAACAAAAATGCAACTCAAAGGGAGCTCACAAGAAAAAGTAGAAAAACATGACAACGATGGAGGATCAAAGTCAGACCAAAAGTATAGATTAAAAGGTGATCTTAAGGTAACAAAAGGTATTGAATGAATGGAAAACCCTTCTATTTATAACAAAATATTGAGTTAGTCTAGATATTGATGCATAATTAAAATATTATTAACCAAATCTAGATCCAACTTTTATGGAATATTTTATTATTTTTGTTGGAGGGAAAAGGAATTTAAATTTGGTTATAAGAATGTGGTTAAGTAATAATTAAATAAATAATTATTTATTCAATTATTTATAAATGATTTAGTCAAATTTAACAATGAATATTATTAAATAATGATTTAAATAATTATTCCTAGAAAATAATAAGATAAGTAATGATTTATCTAATTCATTTTCCTATTTTTGGTTAAATATGACCAGGAATATTAATTAAATAGTAGTTTAGTTAATTATCCCTATAGGAAAATAAAACAAATAAGGATTTATTTAATTATTCCTCATGGAGTTTCCTGTTTAGACCATAAACAACTTAATAAGCTATGGGTTATTAAGTTATTTCTCATAGTGAAAGCAATTTTACTGTGGTAAAATTGGTCTTACATGGTGTAATTTATTCCATCTAATAGTAACACGTTAGATGACCAAAAATTGGTGTAACAACATGTAAATCTTGATACGTGCGAGGTATAACATTTGACGGTGGTAAAAGAAATTCATCTAACAATCTACAACATCAAAAATCAGTAGTCTTGGTTAATGTAAACAATATACATATTGCATCCAAATAATGTTACAAATGGTGATCGACATACTAACATTGAAAACAAAGGGAAAAAATAATTGCTTTATCATAATGTACTAAATGTCACAAAATATATTACATACCTCAGGAGATGTGTCACACATGTGTTTGACAAACCATTCACCACCTTTAAGTTGACCAGAAGCAATATATCAGAGAGAAGAGATGTTTCTGAGCCTTCATAAAGAGGCTAAGTTCCCCTCTCATGTACAAGTATATCATAACCACCAACATATGAGTTGTCATCATCATCCCTTCCTGCAACATTATTAAATGTCTCCTGTATCAATCTATTCGTCCCATTTTCATCCAATGTGTTATCAACATCATTATCTTCTTCCATATGATCATTAGCTTGATCAGGCTCAGTATTCGCTTCATGTTCTTGAATAGGCGTGAAGCGAACAAAGTTCCTTCTCAAACTAAATATTCCAGAAGACTTGAAATATTCGAATATCCATGAGGATACAAATATTATATTAGAAAGTATGATGAATATGAATTGCTTGAATGTTACAAATGAGGCCTGCTTATATACCTACGCAGGTGCCTCTTCACGAAAGGTCATGTCTTATCAGACGTGACCTTTCAGCCTAATTACTAATTAACTAATTATCATTTATCTACATTATTTATTCATTACATTGCCTTCCCCTCAAAAAGCTTTGTCCTCAAAGCTTGTCGATGAAAGGCCTCGACTTCTTTTCTTGCTACGAACATCTTCTTGTTTTAGGGCAATCATCCTTGTTGATACAAGTTGATATGATCCTCTAAGTGACAAACAAAATTGTCGTACTGAGAACGGATCAGACCATCCTAAATCAATTTTCTGTGGAATCTCGCGGCGATTTGAAACTTGTGCTGAATTATCACTTGAGCTGATTGTACTGATATTAGCATTCTTCGGAATATCAACTTGTTTCTGTTCTGAAGACATAGCTTGATCGAGTTGTCTGCTCCCATGATTTGGATGTCGATAGGGAACTTTTTTGGTTTGACTTTCCATTCTTAGTTGTGTGGTGATGTTTTGATTTTCTTTTGGCGATGATGTTATTGAGCTGGTTACATAACTTTCGCTTGAAATGTTCATCGCTGGAACTACAAATTCTAAGTTTGCATCTTTTGCAACTTGCTTGTCTTCTTCTTGAGTTATGACATTTACTGCATTAGTACCAGTTTCCTTCTCTTCAACTCGGATTTCTACATTCGATGCTTTATTTTCGACAAGTTGTTGCACCTTGTTTTCTAATGACTTCTTGTCTCTCTTTAACTTCTTAATTTGCGTTAGTAATTTGGCGTTGTGGTCCTTGAGGCGAGCAACTTCTTCATTCTTATTAGTGGTGATTTTATCGATTTCCTTTTGCATATTTTGTATCACCTTTTTACCTTCTTGAGAAATTACCTGCAAAATTTCTTGTACGTCTTCAGGCGTCACGGAATTTGGCTTCAAGTTAACGTCTTGTAGCGTTATCTTCTTCTTTTTGTAGGTGAATGTCAAAAATTTCTTTTTCTTATTTAGGATAACTGAACCTAAGGTTTCCATCCATGGTGAACCCAACACAATATCACTACTATCCAAAAGTAAGGTTTTCATGGTAAATTGAGAGATAAAAGTATAATCCCCAATGTTTAGTTGTAGATTTTTTATGTCGTATTTTTTCTTGTCAAAAATGTCTAATTTTTCAATTATATTTGACTCAAGAATCACCAACTGGTTGGAAATTTTAGGGTTTATATAATTTTTCTCTTCAGCGGGTGATATAGCAATAGTGACATCTTTCCCTGCGATACTTCCTTTAATTTTAAGTAGCGCTTTAGGGTCGATAGGTAGCGTTTCTAATTCTAAAAATCGTCCTGACTTCATTTTTGTATTAGATGTCATTTTTCTTGTTGAGATAAATATTCTCCAACTTCACCCTTTTTAACTTATAATCTTAATCTTCCTCGGTTTTGAATTTGTAATAACTTCAAAATACTTTTTTTTTTTAACCTTTTTCTTTTACTTTGTAGAAATATCTTAAATACTAAAATACTCCTTTTCTTATATGCTTCACCTCTTTTTCTTTTAAATTAATTAATCAATATTTAATTAATTAATTAAATTTTTTTTTGAATTAATTAATTAATTAAATTTTTTTGAATTAACTAATTAATTAATTAATAATATTTTTTTTTTTTAAATTGAGTGGAATGTTGGATCGTTAACCCCTTTATCAGTTTAACTTAGCAAGTCCTGATATACCACTACCAAAAAATCGTTACCCTATTTAAGGTAGTAGCGGTTGTCGAGATTATTAAAATGGGATGAAGATAATGATCTAATGCCCATTTAGTTGACTTTTTGGACGGTCATGTCCTCTCTCTGTCGTCACACCTCGTAATGCAACTTTTTCATTGGATTTAAACGAATACAATGATGCCACGTTAACAAGATATGGCAGTGAGAAACCGATGCAGATTTAGCTACTCTGTGCCACGAAATCGGTTGATATAGGCAACGATAATGATGAGAAATCTAGCCGCGGCTGTGAAATTCTGGTCGACCGGTGGAATTGTGTTCGATGCTTGGGTGGTCATCCGAAGGTTTATCAAATAATGAAGCGATGGGTCACGCGTTGACCACTGCAATTAAACTCCAGGATCTTGACCAATTAAACTCCAGGATGTGAGTAGTGTTACGGGCTGTTTGGGACAACGATGGTTACACTGTTGGCCGAGTTCGTTTAAATGTGGACGGGGTTGGCGTTTTGGAACAACGGATATGAAGGATGCGGGCGGCTATCGGAGGTTGCAACCGCGGCATCAATCTTCTTATTTTTTTTTTCTTTAATTTTTATGCTTGGCGCTGTTGTGCAGTGGATGTGGTAACTGTGTTGTAGGCAATGGGTGACTGTGGTCCCGGCGTCGGAGTATGGTGATGGCGGCTTGCAGGGCGGATAATGCAACAAAAAGGACTGTGTATGGCAGCAGTGACCAGATTGAAGCAGCGAAAATGGCACAACGGACAGCACAGTGGAAGATTCGTTTCTATTCTTCAGACTATCAAATGAAGCGAACAGACAACGAAGTTTGAAGGTGCCCTTCTCCTCGCCGATTGATTTCCAGAATCTTCCGAGCGGTAAAGGTAAGGATAGTAGTGTGCAAAGCGGTGTGTAATCCGTCTGTCAATTGCGTATGCAACTCACTGTTTCAGCGGCTAACGACTGGTCTGCCGGTGGTTCGACAATGGGTGTCGCCTGTGGTGGTGGCTAGCTGTTGCGTGTAGCGGGTGGCTCCAGAGGTTCAACAACGACGGTGTATGGTCGACGGGGGTCAGGGGTCAAAGGTTGCGGCGATTGTTTTATTTTTTATTTTTTTATATATATGGTGGAATATATCACGACTTCTCTATATGTCCACGATATATATAATGGCGGACATAAAACGACAGCTCCCTTTTTTTTTTTTTAGTACGCCATTCTCTTTTTTATTTAACTATTTCTTTTTTCTTTTCTTAATTTTCAATATTATCTTTCCTTTTATGTTTTTAGTTCTTTTATATTTTTTTTTTATTCTTTAAAGTTGTCTTGTAAGTATATGTACTTTTTCTTTTTTCCTCCTTTTTTTTTTTTTTTAAATATATTTCTTTTTTTTTCTTTTTTTTCTTTTTTTTACTTCTTTAAAAATGGCCAAGGGCCTCTGACAGAATCAACAAATGGAGAAACTCCAAATGTGTAGCAAAACGCTTCAACGGCAACAAGGTTGACGAATTTTCGGTCAAGGACCAGGATCAGAGAGCGTGGCCCCGTGCAGCAGTGAGTAGCCAGACGATCAAACACCTCTGATACCAAATGAAGCGAACAAAGTTCCTTCTCAAACTAAATATTCCAGAAGACTTGAAATATTCGAATATCCATGAGGATACAAATATTATATTAGAAAGTATGATGAATATGAATTGCTTGAATGTTACAAATGAGGCCTGCTTATATACCTACGCAGGTGCCTCTTCACGAAAGGTCATGTCTTATCAAACGTGAACTTTCAGCCTAATTACTAATTAACTAATTATCATTTATCTACATTATTTATTCATTACAAGGCGCTTCTACTACAACGACCTCTTCCTCATCGAGGAATGCCCTAGGAGCACCATACTGGACAATTACAATCAATAAAACAATATTAGTCAATTATCGCAAATATTTAAACAATAGAAATGTTTACAAATATAATATAGGAAAACAAAGACAACAAAGAGCTAGACAAAGACAACTTAGCTAGTCAAATAATCATGATTTTCATATGGCTCAACTTAAAACTGACACGTTCATAATAATAAAAGTAAAAATACACTTAATGTGAATGACTCCATTGAATATATTAAAAAATCAATCTAATTGCATAGATTTAATGAGTTTAATAATATGAACATGTAATAGTGAAAATAAAATAGAAACCAATATAGACCCATCTAAATATGGTTCTACGAAGCATCGAGAGGGATGAAATCCCTTGAGGTGCAAACCCATTTTTTGAGTAAAGAAATGAGGAGAGGTTTGCACCTCAAGGGATTTGATCCCTCACGAGGCTTCGTCGAACCAGAGTTAGATGGGTCGATTGTACCTTGGGAGAAAATCTCTTGTTGAAGTAGATCTATGCCCAAGACATTTATCAATAAACATGATGAAAAGATTTTAGTGTCCCAATGTTCTTTAAAAACCCAGAGATTTAATCCTTATCAGTCTGTTGTGTGAAAACAATCTTTCAAGTGGTCTTCTAGTGATGAATACAAATTGAAAATATAAGACATGAAGAAGTGATAATGGAAATTCTTTGACAATAGGCTGCCTGCGCAGAATCTCTTGTTTCGAACTTTATAAAAAAATGGTGGCATTAGGAGGTGAAAATTAGAATAGAGGAGCGCATCATTAAGGATTTTAAATTTAACTTGAAAAACTGTAAAATTAAATACCAAAAAATTCGTTAATCAATTCTAAAGAAGAAAGACATAAAAAATATGATGCAACATGGAAAGACAAACCATATTCAACAAATTATGGAATCCCTGTGAAAGGTTTATTCATAAACACATGGAGATCCAAAGTACAAAATTTCTACCTCTTAGGCCAAAAACTTGGAACCTCTACAATTCCTTGATTTTCCATTTTTATTTCCCCCATAATCCTAACTGAATAACTATCCCATGATTGGTTATGGAACTAACTCATGGACAATTTCCTAACTATCTCTATTCACTAATAATAACTCCTTCTTTTAAATACACGAGATCTGGTTTTGGAATACGTTTATAAACTTAATCATATATATATATATATATATATATATATATATATATATATATATATATATATATATATATATATATATATATATATATATATATATATATAATATTAAGTTATATCCTCTATGTGTTAAAAGTACAAAACGAAAATCCCTCCTTTTATCATGATTTTGTACATTATAATTTTAACATATATGGGAGTTTTAAATCATATGAAATGATATTTGGATCAAATGAATGATGTGTGGATAGTATAGAAAACCACAAATGGTTTTTGGAAAGCTCAAACAGCCTACAAGGTCACCTCTTAGATGTTTCTGGAAATGAGAATAGTGATGCCACAATAATTAATAGTTGTTGCTCTTGGATTAAGCGGTTTTGATGAATCCACCTGAGGGACCACTCATTTGCATAAGTTTTGTGTACTTTGTGCCCCCATGACTCTATTGGATCTGGGCGTGAATGATATGGATCATCAATTTATTTGATACCTGCAAGCTCTCTGCTAAAAACATATTTTCCATCATCCAATATGGAATATAAATCACACCCTCCTCGAAAATAAACTCAAGTACTCTGCAGCACGATGTACACTGTGTTATTTGAATCTTTGCCTCTATAACTTATTTGTAATGAACAAGAACAATATTCTCATAAGACTTATCAATAATCCAATAGATTCTGCATTGGAGGTTTCGGTTATCTTCCCCATGTGCATAATTATAATGCACAGCATCCACATTGTCGACCTTCAACTATTCATGTGCTTCATAGCTTTTCTTAACTGCTACTAATGACCCTAAAGTATAGTAATAATGCTACTCAGTAGAAGATGGATCAACGGGAAGCTTCTTGTTTATGCAGAATCACTCTTGTATATTCAAGCATCTTCCATGCTAAATTGATATAAGAATCTTCATCATCTTCACCTTCTAGATCAACAATCTCACCAAAATCTTCCTCATCACTTTATTCTCTTTCAACACCTTCCTCTCTATTCATTTTCCTTCCATCCAAGGAGCGAGTCCAACAAAATTATCCACTACTTCAAATTTATAAATTTTAATCCTTTGCTAAAAGAAATTTCTTTTTAATATTTTTAATATTTTAGTTGTGCCAGATTGAGCTACAATAGGGTCTATTATCTTGTTTTTTTAATCTATTTTTGCATTTGAATATTCATTTTTAATTTCCTAAGGAAACTGTCCCTTTGTAAGAAATTCAGGAGAAAAAGGATGAAGGAAAAGATGGAAAAAGGTCAAAAGGAGGACAATTTCAAAACCTAGCACTGTAAAAAGGAACAAATGTGAAATTTATCAATGTTGGAATGATGACTTTTGGAGACTCCTAGCACTGGAAAATGGTATAATTGCAAAATCAATGTTACTAGAAAATATCCTAATTGCAAATCCTAATGCTAGAAAGAATTCTAATTGACAAACTCAATGCTAGAATAAAGAGTAATTAGGAAGCCTAGCACTACAAAAGGGCATATTTGGAATTCCTATCACTGGAAAAGAAAACGAGGACAAGGTAGATGAGAAACAATATAGCACTAGAGAGTTAAAAAGGTGAAAAATCTTGTGTTATGAAAAGGAAAAATTAAAAATCTAGTGCTATGAATGAAGGAAATTGGAAAACCTAGTGCTACGAGGGAGGAGAAAATTAAATCCTAGCAATAGAAACTTGAACAAATGATAAAAATAGCGCACCAATGAGGATAGGAGGTTAGTTTTGGAGAGAGAGAGAGAGAGAGAGAGAGATTGTCGATGAATGCCAAAATTACCTAGCATAAATATTAATTGCAAACTACCTATCATAAATATTAATTACAAACTACCTAGCATAAGTATTCATGAACAAACGTAAATATCAATTTCAAATTAACTACCTAGAACTCATCATGATATTTTTTCTCAATGCATAAAACACAAAATGAATATTTTGGAAGATTGTCACTTGTGCAATTGACTATATATTTGAACTAAGTAAAGACCAAGTCTCTTATGGCATGTATAAGAAATATAAAGAACAAGTCTCTTATGGTCTAATGGATGGTAATGAATAAGTACTTACTAATGGAGCATATTCATCTCTGCCTTTAGCATCTCCATAATTACTACAATGCTTTCTACTTGTTGTTATGAAAAGTCTCCTTAATTTCAAGCCCTTTCACTTTTTACAAGGTCAATAACATTTTCTATCCTCTGAAGCCCCTGATGTTGATCCCACATCTCCTTGGCCTAGTCCTTGAGGAATTTTATTTGACATTTTTCCTCACCAAATAGCTTTTAGTGATGATTATCAATCAAAATTAACCTCAAAATAGGCCTATAACATTTCAAAAGCATGGGGTGTATAGCAAGAATGTGGAACTTGTAAATAGGTATTCGTCCCTACATATCTATAAATAAATTTCTCGTTGGATATTTGACGCTATTCTGTCGAATAAACGTTGCACAACGGTAAAATTCCTTTAATGCCAAAATTTGGTTGGCAAAATACCATTAATGTTGATTGTCGAATATTCGATTGTATGTAATTAACGTCGCATATTTGACGATCATTTGGATTTAAAAAAAAAAAAAGACATTAAACGTCCAACGGTGGTTCTGAATTTTTCCATTTGTCGGATTCCGCCATCGGATTTTAATCAGAAATGTGGTAGTGGCCAGTGCACCCCTGCGGGTGAAGTGAAGATGTCCCCATACTCCTCTACAACCTTTTCTATCTGTTTTTGTCATGCAAAGGAGCCTTGTCTGGAGTTCATGGCCATAGTATTCTTCTTGCCCTGAGGGCGGATCATCAGGAAAACAAATTTCCCAATTTTGGAAATGATCTTATTGCATTGTTTTGCAGTAACCAAAGAGATGGTGGTAGGTAGTGATACCTCTAGTATCATGTACAACTTATTTCCCAAAGTAACAACAAAAATGCGAAACTTGGACTCGTACACAACATTTTTCTTCCACAAGTATGGTTGGCCTAATAATACATCACAAACATCAAGAGGATCAATTTCACATAATACCTCATCCGTGAAGGGCTTGATGTTGTAGGGAAGGCGACACTTTTGGCTGACGCAGAGATCCCTTCCTTGGTGTAGCCACCCGATGGTGTACAATTGTGGGTGTGTTGTGGTCGAAAATCCCATCCGCTTCACGACCTATGCTAAAATGAGGTTCTTTTGGCTCTCGCCATCAACAATGAACTACAACAGGTAACCCTTTACCCACATATGGGAATGGAAGAGGTGTTCCCCCTCCTCTGGATCTTGTGATTCCTCCTTCTGGATCTTTGTGGTGGAAATGGTAGCATTGGTCTCTACATCGATAATTTGCTTCCCTTTTTCATTCTCCTTATCGGGTTTTGATTTAGAGTTAGAGCATGCATTTGATTCAGAAGCCTTTAGCTCAGCCACCAGTGACTGCTTGGCCTGACACTCACTTGTGTTGTGAGTGGAGCTCTTATGGAACTCACACCACTTTCTCGTATCCTTCTTTAGCTTCGTGGTGTTGTTATTTTCTTGTGGCTTTGGCGGGTTGTCCTTGGCCACCCCGCCTTGGCTTTGTCCTTTATTCTGTGATTTGGGGGCACTTTTCCCTTGCTTCTGATTCGCAAATCCAAAGTCTCGCTTCTTATGTTTGAATTTCTGCTCAATATTGGTATAATATCGGTATGTTTCACCAAGAGAGGAGATGTTAAGGAACTCCATATCCTCCTTAATGTATCTATGCAGAAAACTGTGATACTTCAGCACCAAATTTTTCTATGAATCTTTGATACCCAACTTTGTGTGCAGGGTATGGAATAGATTCATCAACTAATGCACATCTTTATCCCTTTTTTTTTGCAACGTAGTCCATTGTATTTACTGGTCCTCATAGCTCCCCACGGGATAATATTGTTCCTTGATGACATCTCGAAAATAATCCCAAGTGGGTGCGACCATGAACAAAGAGGGTTCCCTCTCATCCTTTTTCTCACATTAGGTTTCCCACTAGTCCTTCACACGGGGGGCGACTTTGAGGAGTGAAAAAAGTAATCTTTTCCCGGTTGGAAAATTCATGAATATAGAAATATCCTTCTAATAGATTCAACCAACTATCTACAACGTCTACATCTATTTGGCCCTCAAATATGGGAATGCCAAAGTTTGCTTGTACCTTAAAAGGAGTGGCGCCTCCAAAGTGGCTGTTGGATGGAGATGTGTCGCTAGTGGGAATTCGTTGAAGGATCTGGGAAAATTTATCCATCATCATGTTCCATTGTTTCTCGAGGGCCTCCTCAAGAAATATTTTGATAGGATCTCCTACTCCCTCGTATTTCTTTTCTTCCCCCATGGGCGGTTGTCGGGGTTTGCAAGGCTGATCTTGCAAAGGTTCAACCAAATCGAGCCCTAAATCCTTATACCCTGATCTCATTGGAGACATGCAAAGAAGTATCGAGAAAGAGAAGACCACTCTGATACCACTGATCGAGACTTATGTAGGAACAAAATAAAATAGAGAAATACACATAAACATAGAGATGCAGCAGAATTAAAAATTCATTTCATTAATATCAAATATCTGAAATATGCTTACAGACAGAATGGAAATAAACTAGCTATGACATTGGTAGCTTATCTATGAGAAGATATGTGGTGGCTACAGGGCTCTAAATTTTGTTACAATGAGGCTCAAGGTCCTTTTTATTATTTAATAACATAGGAAAACCCTAACCCCGGGAGATGAAACACCAAGAGTTTGTGGGCCCTGTTGGGGTTAGTTGGGCAGCCAACTTCCCGGGACCATAACTTAGTGATATTATATCCATTAGCACATACGCTATATCATTAGAAATATCTCTCCGAGTACTACATGTTTTACCGCAACCCATACCTACAGCTACGGGCTTGCTGCAGACCTCAAAAAAACATCATTTAGGGGGTCAAAAACTGCTCTGGAAGTTTAGGACCTAAAAATTTGTTAAAAAATTAAATGTTGTTATAAAAAAGGAAACTGATGAAATTGGCTGGAGTTCCAGGTGGAATAGGTGGGTGGCCACCAATATCCACCCGGATCAAGGCAATCAAGAAGGATCTTGCAGTAGCAGCAACAGGTGAAGCTTTAGCTTCAAAGTTCGAACTTGATTTCACTCTTATTGCATGCATGTAAATCATTGTAATGGCATGCATGTGGTATCTCGATAGTGGTGCCTTGTTCCATATGACGAGGAATAGATATATTTCTAGTTACTTGGAGGAGAATGACCTCAAGTAGAACATAGACTTTGGATATGATGGGAGGTATAGCGCGACCGACATCGGTAAAGTTACTTTTTAAAGGCAATTTGGCTCCCCTCTCAGACTCACAGATGTATTGTTTGTTCTAGTACTAAAGAATAATCTTGTTTCCATCATGGTATTGGAAGACCATGGCTATGATGTGATATTTAGAAAAGGAAAGGTTTTCCTTAGACACATTGCCATAGGACGGGTGAAAAATATCGATGTGCAAGTCAATAACCTGTATGCTCTTGAGGTCGAAGATGCATGCAAATCCTTGAGAAGTAAGGAAAAGGTTAGAGATTTGGTGGTTGAGAGGGAGCATGAATTACCTCTCAACATGCAACCTCAACAAGTTGTGGAGCAGCCACAATTAGAGAAGTAGAGAGGAGACTGAGTGGAGGCATCCACCTAAGTAGAGACCTCCAGTAGGGGGAATTTCGAACCAAGTGGGAAGAAGGAGTACATGCAGCCATACCTTTAGGAGAGAGGTGGGGTGATGTAAAGAAATAATCCAAAAAGTGAAGAAATTTGGGCAAGGTCCATTGACATGTCTTGTCTCATGGATCATTACCTTGCTACGGGGGGCATAGTACACAATAGCAGGATGGATCAGTGGCAGTGATGCAATCAAATGAAAGAGTGACAGATGCATAGACCAGCAACAGTCAGATGCTGGGGAGCACAAAACAAAGTTGGAAGTAGTACATATGGCACAGTGCGTAGAGTCAGTAGCAGTGCAGAGTTTTCAGTAGGCAGTGCAGTAGCTAGTAGCGGTCAGAGACACTGGTGACATATGCATCATACTGATTCAATTTGGATGCTTTTCAGTTTCAAAATTTACAGTAGCAACAACAATAGAGAGTAATGTTGCATGAAGAACATTCTAAAGGTACCCGATTAGGATAGAGTTGAATTCCTTTCTTGTTGAGAAGGAGAGTTGAAAATTGCAACAAGAAATATTGAAATTGGAACCAATAGGGATTCTAATTTAATTTTCCTTTAATTAAAGTATAAGGAAATTGTAATTCCACATCACATGACAGATTGTACGAGTTAACCGAGTTGTGAAGACTTAGTTAGCTCAGTCAATTCGAGTTGAGGGTCAAACTGGAGGCATGTAGAGTCCACTTTAAGTTTTAGGGGTTCCAGTTGCAGTTTATTTTGATTTTTAATTATTTAACTTAATTATTTGAGTTAAAATCAATTTAACTAGTTTTAACTGATGGAGGATCTAGTGAGAGTTCCAATGAACTAAATTTGATTCAATTCACATGCAGTGATCAATTAAATAACTGGTAATTCACTACAAATAGTTGTTGCATGTCATTTCTAAGGAAGACCTAGTTGATATTGGAGTTAAAAGGAAGTATACTATCAATTGTATAGTTAGAAAATTGTACAGGTCATGCATGAGGTCAACATGATTCCTTAGATGTATTGAAAAATCAATTATTGGGAATTTCCTAAATAATAGGGGCTCAATTCCCTCAGGAATGCGTAAGCAAGGCTGAGCATCCAGAGGCAAGGAAATTGGTTAAGTATTGGACCAAACTTGCTTGGATCAAAGTGAGACAGTCAAAGATAGTGGAGAGAGCTCTCAAGCCTAAGAGAAGCATTGCATTGTTTCATATTCTTGACTTAATGCAATATACAAATAGCGAGGTTTTTAGATGAGGGTTTCCCTAGATACATATTTGTGTTGTGTGATTGCAATTCTTTCTCTTTCTTTTTCATGTAATTTTGCGATAATAATTGGTTTTCGCAATTTGTAGAATAGATTCAAGTATTTTGTTTTAACATATTACAGGATCAACTGAATCTATGTGGATTTTCTACACAAACTAAGACATTTTATTAATGCCTTCCAAAACTTCACGAAAGGATGAATTTTCTATCATTTTCAAAGTGACATCATTTCAGATCCTTATGATATTAAGTGACCTGATTTAAGATTAAGATAAGCATCATCATCAATATAATAAACACTAGCATCACAATCATCTAGGTAAACCTACTTGACCTTTAATAATCATGGCATCCACTCAATGTTAATGGTACAAAATCAATATAAACTATTCACCATGATATGGTCGATGCCTCAACCTCATGGTATCTAGACTAGTCCTTTTGCACCATCACATGGCTAGTGCACATAGCCCAGGTGAAACTCCAAATGGCCTCAAACAAGGACGGATGCCAAAACATGCTCTCTCTATATAGAGATCTGATCAGTTCTCTCAGATATCCAAGAAACTCTCTCATAGATTCGAGTATATATCTCTAAAAAGAGATCTGAGCAAGATGTTGGGAGGCACCAACTAGCCTCTACCATACCATTCTCCCTAATTCTAGTCACAATACTTGATATAGGGATACCTTCCCTAATTTCGATCACAGGACTTGAAACAGGGAGAATGACCATCCACTAGATCATTCTTTCTAACTTCGGTCAATATTCTTGGTATAGGGGTAACATCCCTAATTCCGATTAAAGTACATGACACGTGAAATTATTCTTCATTGATGTTATCTAGTCCATCAAACCATTCTCTGTAATTTCAATCAATGTACTTCTCACTAGGATACCATCCCTAATTCTAGTTAAATTACATGGCACAATCCATGATGCAATCAATAGCATTTCTTTGTCTCAACTAATGAGTAAATTTCCACAAGGCCAAGCTTTTCTCGAAGGTGCACAAACTTCCCTCTAGAAATAGGTTTTGATAGAATATCAACTATCTTATATACAGGGTGACTTGTTCATTCATTATAACCATGCCCAAACTGAAACTAAATCTGAGAATCCTTACAACTTCATAGGATCCATTATCATAGATGCACAAATGTTTGATCTCATTCCTAAGGTTGCTCAGACTCTAGTAGAGATTGATTTAGGGGATTGACCTTGATCTATCTTCTTTGATCCTAAAAGCCAATAATTGAGATTAGCACTTTCTACATAGCTGCTTAGTCATATATTTCATAATCATGAGTATAAAGACTGCTTTAGTGATTTGATTAATATCCTACCTTGTGAAATTGTGTCATATACATATCATAGACTAAAAGTAATTATAAGCTAGGTCCTTATTATCACCATTCAATATTTTGAAGCCATAACTATTGGGAAAAAAATAATTTGTCTATGTTGGATCTTAATCCTAATCTAATGTGTTTCAATATTTAGCTTTGCTAGCAGACAAAGATCAACTAATTTCCTTGCATAGGCTTGGATGTGATCTTCAACTTCCTTGCTTCACCAAAGCTTTGATACCATCCTGAAAATTTGATTTCAATGGATACAAACACTAATTATGAACTATGGTAATTACATGTGAATATATATTACAATTATTTTATCTTCATCAACCAATCACACTTCAGAAATTCAACCAATAACCATGAAAGGAAAGTAGAGATCACAATGTTGAAAACTTAGGCTATCTCAAAAACTTAGCTCTTTAGAAACTTTGGCCCCTTAACATTTCAAGTGTATTTTATACCCAAGATACCTAAAAGACATGTCTCTTAAATTAAATCACATATTTGTACATTAAATTCTAGTAAGTTTTCACATTTACATTTTTACTCATATTTGTTAAAGTATTGAAAATCACGTAAATAATAGTTGGAAAATAACTCCTAGCAAGTATATTTATTTACATATTGTTCCTATTTTGTCTTTTATATAAATACTTCATTAAATTATGGTGGGTAGTAACTAATGGTAAATATGTTATTTACATGAGTAAGAGATATTTTTTACATTTTGTTGTGTCTTTTATATAAATACTTCTTTAATTTAATTATGGTGAGTAGTAACTAATGGTAAATATGTTAATTACATGAGTAAGAGATCTTTAATTTAATTGGGTAAGAGATATTTAATTTAATTATGGTGGGTAGTAACTAATGGTAAATATGTTATTTACTTGAGTAAGAGATATTTAATTTAATTATGGTGGATAATAACTAATGGTAAATATGTTATTTACATGAGTAAGAAATATTTTCAAGGATCTTAATTTTACGTGGTTTTGTTGATTTCCTTTCTTAATTTAAAATATAATTTTCTTTCATGCTTTTACATAATATTATAAATATCAAAAATTATAATTCTTTAGTATTAGTAATGTTAATATTTTCAATATGCTTGAGTTGCCTATGAGATATTTTGCTATGAGATATTTTGAAGGGAACAAATATCCAACTCTTTCGATTCCAACGATACCCACAATATATTCACATATAAACATATGGATAATTCTTCTAATTCATTTGAGGCCTTTGGGTGCCATATTAATAGCAAATGAACACACAAACTTAATGAATTTCTATTTATCTCATATTAGTTTTGCCATAATGCTTCCATTTATGTCACTCTCACCATTTAAGCCCTTGGATTTTCATTGAAATTCAAGAATTTAAAAAAGAGTAAGGACATTTGTGATAACAAAGCTATATGAGATTTTGTGAATATACTATTCTTAAAAAGTGTCCCAATAAACCATTTTCAATATTAATCCATTTCAATTTCTACATTTTGCAGCATGGAAGAGAAGGATGTGTACTTGTTACACACAATCAAGCCACTCACTACTTCATAAAAACATAACCATGAGGTAGAAGGATATATGTGAAGAATGTGTGCTTATTACACACAATCAAGCCACTCACTACTTCATGAAAACATAACCATGAGGCAGAAGGATATATGTGAAGGATGTGTGCTTGTTATACACAATCAAGCGACTCACTACTTCATAAAAACATAAGGATATATGTGAGTATATATAGTGCAATGAAAAGTACAATTAGTCTTATTCTTAGTTTTCTTATTACAATTTATTCTATGTAATTGTTATCACATTTGGGATTATTATTTAAGTATTAAAATGTTATATATATATATATATATTGTCACATTCCAAAACTAAATACAATTACTACAGTAAAAAAAAATTTAATTGCCTCTACCTTACAAACATATATATATGAATAATGGGCAAATTATCAAATTCTTATCGTAACCAAAACAAGTACTGTTTATTAAAAGGATGATTTATTACTTGTGAATAAAACTTTGATGACACATCTATTAATTGCAACCCCTGTACTAAATATTCGCATGGCAGTCATATGATTTACATGGTCGAGTTTATATATATATATATATATATATATATATATATATATATCGTATGGTATTATGATGTTTATATTATCTATATTCTCTACACATGTTACGAATTATGATGACAATCCTTTTTCTATAGTTAAACCTAGTGTTAAATACATCCACTTGGCGTATGAATGCTAACTCTGTGAGCTAGATGTCAACTTCGTGTGGTCCGCTGTACTGTGCATTTAACATTCTGGGACAGCTGCCATGATTCTCCATATTTCTTTGGGATTTGGTTACTGGAGTGTATCAGTTCTATCGACTCTAAGCTAGTAGTCCATTGTTGCATTCGGTGGGGAAGGAACTCCGGTTCTGCCTCCTTTTTCCCCTGAACTTCTTCGTTATCTCCGTCCTTGTTCACTTAAAAACACTTGCTTTGCCGCATGGTCTCTCTCATGGGGTTTGATCTTGCATAGGTTTTGATTCGTCTCTTCCTAAGTCTAGAAAGATGCCTGCGGGTTTATTTCTCTGATCTCGTCTCGATATCGTGCCCAGATGCCGAGGGTTTTAGTGTCTTTCCAGTGTGGAAATAGTCTACTTCACCGGAATCAAACCTTCTTCGAGAAACATATCAGGTATGGCACATTCGCACCAACTCCTTTCCTCATATTTACTGTAGCCATTTATCACTGTCTATGCATTATACACATAAAATAAATCTGCAAGCTTATAGAGAATTATGGTAATTTCTACCTGTTACAGAGTATAGAAGGTTATTGAAACACAAATCTATGAGTTTTTAATTTGTATTCATTCTATGGTGTTAACAGGGCATGAATGATTGAAGCCCTTCTACTACAGTTCTACACCCTAACCAAATGTTTGCTTCATTTTGGTTTAAGAGGGTTTTTATGCTTTCGTGCTTTGATAAGCTTCACGAATTTTTACCCTTCTTCTTGTGTTTCATTTAATCTCTGCAGGTATAGTCGCAAGCGATTGCAGTTTTGGATTTTGTTAACATGTATCAACGTTGAAGCTTACTTCTTCGAATTCTATGATGCACAGGTACTCTGCTCCCAATGGGAGTCGAAACCCTTGGTTTTAGTCTTAGATTTTCCCAAATTTCAAGAGTTGGGTTATTTTCATTTCGAGCTTCTTGATAATGGGTTTAGAAGTATGCGGACTCTCTATAATAGTTATTTTCTTTGGTTACTATACGACCCGAACTTTGCTCTGAGAGTTAACTAAAGGGTTAAACCCCAGAATTTATTGCTCAACATTTTATAGAGAGAAGGTTTTTTAAGTAACTTTACTAAGATTATTTTAAGCACTTTACAGTTCGGATTCAAATTTAATTTAATATATTCCTATTGCTACTTTACTTCTGTATAATCAACCAGATTTGAAATTACTCGCATTTTCTTTGCAATGATAACATCAGTAGAAGTTTTATATTTCCTATGAATGACATCAAATTCGCGCACTCGCTCTTCTATATATATTTTTTTGTTACAAATAGAAATAGATGTTATCAGACTTATTTTATGACTCTGCAGAGCATGTAAGGGTTCCATTGTATTTTCTTCGTAAGGTTTTCTCATTATTCTGTAAACATAGTTACATGCAGTTGTTTAAAATTTCGCCAAAGCTTCCTTTCTCTGTTTCTAATGTTCTGCGATAGCTTATTTAAATGGTGACCAGACCATCTTTACGAATGTCCGAGTATAGAAATTTTTATATAGAACAGTTTGTCTGGGCTAGGGTTTCACCCCAACTCCGGACTATGAGTTCGAATTCTCGTATTGTTTTCAGGGTTTATACTTGTTCTATATGTTAAGAACTCTTTACTGTATAATACGATGCATCATGCGTCTAGTTGTTTAATATCATGGTTACTTCTCTGTATTTGCAAAAGTTTTATTTTCTTACTACAGAATATTATTATTTTTTCTTTAAAACAGAGCCACGGTAATTCCTCATAAGGTTTAATGCATAAATTGTTTTTTCCTGCAGTTTAAAACAATTTAACTACAACTTCAACAGTATTCTTACTCTTGTCATTTACATAAAATAAATATCATCTTTCTTCCAGTATCTTTCTCATTTCATTTACATAAAAATAATATCAGAGTCTCAGTTTCAACTCTTCTGTATTTTTTATAGTGTTAATCTAATACAGTCAATTTTTTCACATTAATACCAATAACACAACAAACTAAACAATATTTGTACTTATCTAGTTTTAATCTTTCAAGTTGTGGTCCTCCCAACCATCAAGGGAGGCTATGACGTCCTCCACTTGTCCCCTAGCTCCAAAATCTGGATGGTGCCCCGGGTTAACAATGGAATAGATTCTCTTTCTGCTATGACCTCTGGATGGCCAATCCAGTCAAACTCAGAAATTCTGGTTTCATAAGGGTTGTTGTGAGTTATTTTCAATTGATCATAACCAGCTCTAGAAAATACTCCCCTTTACCAAAATAGCGTAGAAATCCTACTCCTCCCCTGGGATCCAGCTTTATCCTTAGAGGAGTAGGTAACTGTCTTTCCAACTATCCCCAACCACCTCCTATTCTTGGAAACATTTTTACCAACAGATTTATGTAAGTTTTTATATTAAAAGATGTTTCCTACCATTAATTAATTTCTTCTAATTAATAAATCAACAAATTAAATTACTTGCTTAATCAACAGTAATTATCTGAGTTTTTCCTGCCAGATAAAATAAACAAATTATCTTTTAACTAGTTAACACTAGTTAACTTTAATGAAGTTGTCACAACTTCCCCCCTGGAAGTAACACTGTCCTCGGTGTTTCAACCCAACTCTGCAAAGAGCTCTGGGTAAGCTTCCTGCATAAAATTCTCGTCCTCCCAAGTAGCTTCATCCGGTCCAAAGTGCTTCCATTGCACTTTTACCTAAATAACTACTCATTTGCGGAGTTCGATTTCTCTTTGGTCAAGTATGCATTGCGGCTCGACCAAAAACTCTCCATCCAGTTCTACCTGAAAAACAGAAAAAAAATGTTTTCAAGTCAATATACATCAAGTTTGTGTTCCGAACTCAAGTTAGGATTTTTATTCCTATTCTACCTGAATATTTTGCCAATGAATCACATGTTTTTCATCATGAACATATTGCTTCAATAAGGACACATGGAACACATTGTGGACTTGAATGTGGCTAGGTAAGGCCAAACGATAAGCTACTGGTCCTACCCTTTCCAGTACTTAGAAAGGTCCACAGTATCTAGGAGATAATTTGGCACAAGAGGTCCACCTCATGGTACTCCTCTTGGGTTTAATTCTCACATAAACATGATCTCCCACTGCGAATTCACGATAAGACCTTTTCTTATCTGCATAAATATTTTGTCGGTCTTGCGCAGCCTTCAAATTCTGTCTTATTCTTTTTACCTCAGCTTCCATTTCTGCCAACATTTCAGGTCCCAACATTAATTTTGTCTCAGGGCTGCTCCAATTTATAGGTGTACGACACTGCCTACCATATAATGCCTCGAAGGGACTCATTTTCAGAGATTCCTGATAACCATTATTATAAGAAAATTCAACAAGATGCAAATAATCCTCCCACTTGGTTGGCTGTTGCATCACATACATGCGCAGCATGTCTTCCAATATTTGGTTTACCCGCTCCGTTTGTCCATCAGTCTGGGGATGATAAGTAGTGCTAAAATTTATTTGATTTCCCAGACCCGAAAACAAAGTTTTCCAAAACGCGGATGTGAACTTAACATCCCAGTCTGAAATCACAGTTTTTGGAATCCCATGCAACCTGAAAATTTCCTTCATAAATATATCAGCAATCTGTATTGTCTTGTAAGTAGACTGTACAGGTATAAAATGTGCATATTTGCTTAATCTATCTACCACTACCATGATTGAGTTATTATATCTTTCTGTTCGCGGTAGACCCGTGATGAAGTATAAGGAGATAACCTCCCACTTCCATTCAGGTATAGGTATGGGCTGCAATAGTCTCGCAGGATGTTGGTGCTCCACCTTTACCTGCTGACATTCCAAACATTTTCTTAGATATTCAGCAATATTTTTATGCATGCCTTGCCAATAATACACCTTTCTTATTGCAGTAAGCATTTTTTGATATCCCGGATGACCAACGTAATTGCTGTGATGAAATTCATTCAATATTAACTCCTTTAGAGTTATGTGATTAGGCACATATATTCTTCCTCGGAAGGTCAGCATCTGATCTTCATTCTTTCCATACTCAGATGTTTTTCCTTGCCTCCTATTTTCTTCCATTTGTTGCCATATAAATTTGTATTCCGGATCTTTCTGTGCCTCTACTTTTAACTGCTCCAAAAATTGGCTTTCTAGCTGATTATAGTATAATGCATAAATACCATGTAATTTTCTGCTCAGCGCATCTGCTACTTGATTTTACTTTCCCTTTACATGTTGAATGTCCATATCAAATTCACTTAGAAAGGCATTCCATCTTACTTTCTTGGAGTTTAAATCCGCTTGCTTAAAATAATTCATCAAGCTACTATGGTCTGTCTTAAGTACAAGCCTCTTACCCAGTAGGTAATGCCTCCACAGCCGAAGAGCATGTACCACTATTGTAAGCTCCAAATCGTAAGCAGAATATTTCTGTTCATGGTCCCTCAGTTTTCTAGACTCGTATGTTACCACTTTACCTTCTTGGGTTAAGATTGCTCCAACACTTTCTTTACTTGCATCAGTACAAACTTCATAATCTTTATCAGGGTCAGTTACCTTCAAAACCAATGCTGTGGTCAGAAGTTGTTTCAGCTTTTCAAAGCTGTTCTGACATTCTTTTGTCCATTTGAAGAGCTTTTCCTTCTTCTGCAAAGATGTAATGGGAAAAGAAATTTTAGAAAATCCTTCTATAAATCTTCTATAATAACCAGCTAATCCCATAAAAGATCTAATGTCAGCCACATTTTGGGGTACTCGCCATTCCATAATAGTTTTGATCTTTTCCAGATCAACAACGATTCCTTCAGCTGATATGACATGTCCCAGATATTGGATTTATGTTTTAAAGAAATCGCATTCACTGAACTTAGCATATAGTTGATGCTTTCTTAGCATCTCCAAGACTATTCTCAAATGCTCTTTATGTTCCTCCAAACTTTTAGAATATATCAGAATATCATCTATGAAAATAAGTACAAATTTATCCAAGAATTGATGAAAAATGCCCTGCATTAACCTCATAAAGGTTGCTGGTGCATTCTTCAATCCAAAGGGTAACACCACGAATTCATAGTGCCCATATCGAGTGCGAAATGTTGTCTTACAAATGTCTTCATCTTTAATTCGAATCTGATGATATTCGGATCTTAATTCTATCTTAGAAAACACCTTAGCCCCTCTTACTTGATCGAATAAGTCATCAATTCTTGGTAGGGGGTATTTATTTTTAACAGTTAGCTTATTAAGCTACCTGTAATCCATGCACATATGCAAGGTTCTGTCTTTCTTTTTAACAAATAGGACTGGTGCACCCCATGGGGACACACTTGGACAGATATAGCCTTTGTCCAACAGTTCTTGTAGCTACATTTTCAGTTCAGTCAGTTCTAGCACGCTCATTCTATAAGGAGCTCTTGACACCGGGGAGGCTCCAGGCAACAACTCTATGGTGAAGTCAATATCCCTCTTAGGTGTTAAACCAAGAATGTTTTCTGGAAAAACATCCAGAAATTCCTGTACTATAGGGATATCCTCCATTATTGTTGGCTTTTCCTTGGAGTCTGAGTACCCCACTTGAATTGCATATAGCTGGCATCCTTTTCTGATACACTTACCCATTTGAGATGCCGTGATTGGACGTAATTGCACTGGCTTTTTAATTCCTTGAATCCCTTTTCGCATGCCATCTTGCATTCTATAGTAAATGATATTTTCTTTAAAATCTACTAAAGTCCAGTGTTTTTCTAACCAGTCCATGTCCAATAACACATCACAAGATCCTAATGGTAAAATGTTTAAATCCACTTGTAACTTCTGTTCTGCCACTTCCAATGTACAGTTTGGAACCTTTGCAGCTACCTTTCGTTTTTCCCCGGTAGCTAGCTGTACTAACTAGGAATTCTTAAATTTCTATTCTTTTAATTTGCACATTTCCACTAATTTGGGACTTACATAACTCAAACTTGCTCCAGGATCTACCAAAATAGAAACGAGCTTAGTTAGTAAAGTACCTTCTAATTCAATCATTGTGGGCTGATAATCAGCCTGCTAGTCTTCCAAAGCTACATTGATATGGGGTATGTTATGCGCCACGTCCCCCACTATAGATGCTTCCTGCAGATTTGTTACAGTTTCATTTCTGGTTCGTTGTGGACAGTTTTTATAATAATGAGCCTCCCCACAGCCCCAGCACTGTAAAGGAGGTTTAGTAATCTGTCATTGCTCTGGCTTACTAGATGCTTCTGTGGGTTTTTCTTCCACTGGCCATTTGGTTCTTTGGTGATTTCTACCAAATTGCTTACTAATAGAATTTCGTGTTGCGCCTTTAAAGTTGCCACTTTTACTACTTTTGAAATTGGAATTACTTTTTTGACTTTTCTTTGGCTGCTAGCTTTTTCCTCCTTCACCCTTGGCCTTGGACTACTGATAGCACATTCGTGCTTTACGAATGGCTTCATCCATGGTCTGAGGATTAACAAATTCTATTCGTTCTCTCATATGAGTCGATAAGCTACTCAGGAACCTTTGCACTTTGGCCTTTTCCTCTTGGAGATAAGGGATGTAACGTAACAGGGAAGTGAATTTAGTGACATAATCATCCATAGTCATTTGTCCCAGCCTTAGATTATGAAATTCCTTAGCTTTGTCATCATAAAATCTTTTTTTCAAGTACTTGTCTTTAAAACACTGCTGAAACAATTCCTAAGTAATGTCCTGTTCATCAATGCTGTGTACATTTTTCACTTCTTCCCATCACAAGGTGGCATTTTCTCGTAATTGGTATATAGCCAATTTGGCCTTCAGATTGCTGCTATATTCATATACCTGAAAGTACTTATTTATATTAATTAACCAGGCTTCAGCCACCTCTCCTGCCTCACCCTCAAACGTTGGTGGTTTAATTTTGTAGAATTCTCCCTGCAATTCTATTTTCTGTCTCTTAATGTCTTGTTGGTCGGACAAATTGCCCGATTCTACCTCATTATAATTCTTATTTTTACTTCTCTGAGAGGGACTATTTTCAATTCTGTTTGTAATATTAATTCTCGTTTGCTGATCTTCATCTGCTGGTAAGCCTCTTTCAGCACTGGGATGATCCAACTCCTGATTTTGTTTGTCTGATAAACTCTTTAATATTTTCTCCTAATCTTGTAACAATCGCTCATTGTCCTTCCGGACTCTTAGCATTTCCTCTTGTAATTGCTATACTGTGTTCAACAAGAAACTAGTTTGTTGCTGCTGTTCTTCAAGCAACCGGCTGGTCTTTTGATGTTGTTCTACACTTAATTGAACCCACATTTCTGGGTTCATGACTGTTGGTGCTGGAGTTTCCTCTTGTTGCGATTGTGATGCTATAGCTCTTCTCATTATCTGTCTCTCTCTCTGTGCACTATTCACATACACAGTTTCATCGTTAGTCGACCCTTTAGGGTCCCAGCGTAGTAACCGGCTCTGATACCACTTGTCACATTCCAAAACTAAATACAATTACTACAGTAAAAAAAATTTAATTGCCTCTACCTTACAAACATATATATATGAATAATGGGCGAATTCTCAAATTCTTATCGTAACCAAAACAAGTACTGTTTATTAAAAGGATGATTTATTACTTGTGAATAAAACTTTGATGACACATCTATTAATTGCAACCCCTGTACTAAATATTCGCATGGAAATCATATGATTTACATGGTCGAGTTTAACACTAGGTTTAACTATAGAAAAAGGACTGTCATCGTAATTCGTAACATGTGTAGAGAATATAGATAAGAGCAACATCATAACACCATGCGATATATATATATATCGCATGGTGTTATGATGTTTCTCTTATCTATATTCTCTACACATGTTACGAATTACGATGACAGTCCTTTTTCTATAGTTAAACCTAGTGTTAAATACATCCACCTGGCGTATGAACGCTAACTCTGTGAACTGGATGTCAACTTCGTGTGGTCCGCTGTACTGTGCTTTTAACATTCTGGGACAGCTACCATGATTCTCTAGATTTCTTTGGGATTTGGTTACTGGAGTGTATCAGTTCTCTCGACTCTAAGCTGGTAGTCCATTGTTGCATTCGGTGGGGAAGGAACTCTGGTTCTGCCTCCTTTTTTGCTTGAACTTCTTCGTTCTCTCCATCCCTATTCACTTAAAAACACTTGCCTTGCCGCATGGCCTTTCTCATGGGGTTTGATCTTGCATAGGGTTTGATTAGTCTCTTCTTAAGTCTGGAAAGATGCCTGCGGGTTTATTTCTCTGATCTGGTCTCGAGATCGCACCCAGATGTCGAGGGTTTTAGTGTCTTTCTAGTGTGGAAATAGTCTACTTCATCGGCATGAAACCTTCTTCGAGCAACATATCAGGTATGGAACATTAGCACCAAATCCTTTCCTTATATTTACTGTAGCCATTTATCATTGTTTGTGCATTATACACATAAAATAAATCCGCAATCTTATAGAGAATTATGGTAATTTCTACCTGTTATAGAGTATAGAAGGTTATTGAAACACAAATCTGTGAGGTTTTAATTTTTATTCTTTCTATGGTGTTAACAGGGCGTGAATGATTGAAGCCCTTCTACTATAGGTCTACACCCTAACCAATTGTTTTCTTCATTTTGGTTTAAGAGGGTTTTTATGCTTTCGTGCTTTGATAAACTTCACAAATTTTTACCCATCTTCTTGTGTTTCATTTAATCTCTGCAGGTATGGTCGCAAGCGATTGCAGTTTTGGATTTTGTTAACATGCATCAATGTCGTGGCTTACTTCTTCGAATTCTATGGTGCACAGGTACTCCACTCCCAATGGGAGCCGAAACCCTTGGTTCCGGTCTTAGATTTTCCCAAATTTCAAGAGCTGGGTTATTTTCATTTCGAGCTTCTTGATAATGGGTTTAGAAGTCTACGGACTCTCTATAATAGTTATTTTCTTTGGTTACTATACGACCCGAACTCTGCTTGAGAGTTAACTAAAAGGTTAAACCCCATAATTTATTGCTCAACATTTTATAGAGACGAAGGTTTTTTAAGTAACTTTATTGAGATTATTTTAAGCACTTTACAGTTCGGATTCAAAGTTAATTTAATATATTCCTATTGCTACTTTACTTCTATATAATCAACCAGATTTGAAATTACTCGCATTTTCTTTGCAATGATAACATCAGTAGAAGTTTTATATTTCCTATGAAGGACATCAAATTCACGCACTCGCTCTTCTATATATATTTTTTTGTTAAAAATAGAAATAGATGTTATCAGACTTATTTTATGACTTAGCAGAGCATGTAAGGGTTCCACCGTATTTTCTTCGTAAGGTTTTCTCATTATTCTGTAAACATAGTTACATGCAGTTGTTTAAAATTTCGCTGAAGCTTCCTTTCTCTGTTTCTAATGTTCTGCGATAGCTTATTTAAATGGTGACCAGACCATCTTTACGAATGTCCAAGTATAACAATTTTTATACAGAACAGTTTGTCTGGGCTAGGGTTTCACCCCAGCGCCGGACTACAAGTTCGAATTCTCGTATTGTTTTCAGGGTTTATACTTGTTCTATATGTTAAGAACTCTTCACTGTATAATAAGATGCATCATGCGTCCTTACTGCAGAATATTATTTATTTTTCTTTAAAACAGAGCCATAGTAATTCCTCATAAGGTTTAATGCATAAATTTTTTTTTTTGCAGTTTAAAACAATTTAACGACTCACGAGTTTACAGACGGAGTATCTTAAAAATGCACCTATCACCGATTTTAGAGAAAAAATGGATGTCACCACACTATTTAATTTATATTACTATATTTTTTATTAAAAAGCTGTAAAACAAGAAAGAAGTCTGGCCTTTTTTTAATGTTTATATGCATAAATTCAAAATGCAACATGGATCTAAGAGATTCAAAGTTTGATATAAATTACATCAAGCCGATGAATACTTTGCATCAAGCAAAACCGACAAAACTGACTTTATCTGAACTCTGATTGACTATTCCAATTGCTATCCAAAGCAACTCTTCTAGAAGCAGGATAGAAGTTTATTTCAATGGAGATATCTAGGTATCTTGCAAGAACTGAGATAGGAAAGTAACGGCTTTCATGCATGTTTTACATGACCACAAAACTTGTTTGCTGACTGCTGCGGTTTGTGGAGTTCAATACGTTGTCTGGAAGGGCTTGTACACTTTTAAAGCTTTAACAACACCCACTATGGATCCGGTGGCAGCTGCTATGGAAACAGCGAGACAGACTACACTCAATATTTGCATAGCAACCCACTTGGAAGACCAGCGTCGGATCTTATTCTGTGCTATGTACATTGTCACTGGAAAGTATACTGTCAATGGCCAGAATGCCACTGCACCTAGAAGTCCCACAACATAGTTGAAGAAGGGAAGCAACATGGAAATCAATGTGGTGGTCACCACAAAGACTGTCCTCCACACAAGCCTGAAGAGATTCGCTTTATATGGGCCATAGAAAGCTATTGCCAGAGTGTATTCTCTGTTGATAAAGTCACTGTCTGGCCACTTTTTCTCGGACCACCCTTCAATAAATGCAAACAATGGTTGGCAGAAAACCTGCAAAGACCATTTCAAAATAATATAACTCATCTACATTTGAAACCAGACAGCACTGCAACATGATCATATCCCTGGTGCATTTTTTATGTTGATAGCAGATTTCATCTCCGAATTCTATGGTTAAGGAGGTCAAATAATTGACTTTTGACATTTTTGACATTTTATTAGATTCTAAAATATTCTTGAAATTTGCTTAAATCTACTATACCTAAACCAACTAACCTCGAAAATACTAGAATGTTGTAAGCCAATTATACCCGAAATACTAGAAAATGGCTTACACTATTGAAATTATTACTGACATCCCTGGCTTACAACATTGAAATTATTACTGATATCTGTGGAGGAAAATTAAAACTAAACTATACACTAATGGTTATACTTACTTGATATGCCCCAACTAAATGGATGACAATAGCAGCGTTGGCAATGTCGATCAACCAAAAAGGATTGTAAAAGCCAAAGCCTGTCAATAGGTTTCCTGGTGCACTGTCACCAAAAGCTGCGTAGCCCATGCACCCACACAGCATGTAGAACACCGTTGTGGTCACCACGCCCACTAGGGTTGCTTTCTTCATTGTCTTGTTCTCTGCAGGAGGCGATTTTATTGTGTCCTGCGTGCATTTTCAGTTGATTTAATGTCCTCACATTTGTCAGTATCGTGAAGCCACTGATCTATAAGCTAAATACTAATTTAGTAACGGAGGTTTTGGTAATATTGTATATGGTACCTGAATTTCTATGAGAATGAGTGAATAGGAGTAAGCGAATGCAATGTTCCCAAGAGCTTGGAACGTATCCCATATTTTCTCAGCTTTAATTACTGTGCCAATGGTGGCTTCGGTTACGCTCCCTCTAAAGTGTCCCACCTCTGAGGTACATTGAGACATATTACAATCAGCTCATAAATTTGTGAAACTAATTCTGCTTTTAACTTATATGAAATTGTAAATGGGTTGTGAATGGAAGAGGATTGTGGTTTAGTTGAAAATGAAAAGAATGAGATAAATATTAAGTATTATGCAATAATTTAATTATTATTTTATTGTTTTTTATTGGTTACATATTATATTTTTTTATTTCATTATTAAGTTAGAATTACAGGAAATTAATGGTTGACTTACTTAAAAGGATAAATAAAATATGAAATGGTATTATTTTAAGTATGGAATTTTAAAAAATTGTTAGAATTATAAATTTAATTTGTGAATTTTGCATAATTTTAGTGTTTCAAAATTTTTAAAGCCTCTAGCTTTATTTAGATGTTAAGAAATATTTTAAACAAAAAAAAAATTATCAAAAAAATTTCAAAAAACTCCAAAACATAAAACTAGTACAATCACATTACTAAATTTGGTCAAAATGATTCCAATCAGCATATATCAACCTCATTTGCTAATGTGATTTTTAAAAATTTCAACCAAATATTCCAAAATATAGAGTTAGCACAACCACATTAGTAAATATGGTCAAAATGACTCCAATCAGCATATATCAACCACATTTACTAATGTGATTTTCAAAAATTCCAATCAAGAATTTCAAAATATAGAGCTAGCACAACCACATTAGTAAATGTGGTGATATAAGCATCTTGGCATCATTTTCAAATGTCTATGTGAATAAAATGACACCAATCAACTTATATCAACCACATTTACTAATGTGGTTGTGCTAGTTAACACTTCACTATAGTTGATTATGACTAAATATGTTCAAGTTATAATTAAGGAGAGTTTCTTATGGTTAATATGGAATTGACTTTGATGGGCTATGGTTTACTATTGCCATAGTAAAACATAGTGACCATAATTAACTCAAATCCTCTTATATAGTCAATTTTATTATTATTATTTTATTAAAATTTATTTAAATTCGAGTTGTCTTCAGCTATTTTTTGGATTTTTTTCTCGTCTAGTTCCTCTAAAATCCAACAAAATTTAGAAAAATCACATACACAATCGAAGTGCCAATTCAAAAAATTATACTATAAACAACTCCATTTAAATCTTAATATTAAATATTAAATATAATAAAATTAAAAATAATAAAAAACAATTATGAGTGAAAAAAAAAAAACTCCAAAACCTACACACTTAAACAATTTTTTTTTGAGACAAACCATGTTTAATTTTTTAGACAAAACTATAAACCAAGTAATTACAAAAAAAACACTAAACTCTAAACCAGGTAATAAAATAAAAAATAAAAAACCAAACCAATGATTTAATGAACAGTTAACCAAAAGCTCCCGAACTAGAATAACTGAAAAAACGCCTATTAAATGTAACTGACAGACCGACCTACTACTTTGGCGATACCGAGGCCAAGCCCGATGGTAGAATAAGTGAATGACATGACCGCAGCAAGTATAGAGAGCCACCATATTTGGTCGAAGTCGGGTATCTGAGAAAGTAGTATCTGTACCACTCCAAAGGCTATCATGTATGGATTGTTGGACACGTGGCATGGGTCGTCATGTCCATTAGCGCTGAAGCAATTTGATCTCGCAATGGCCCTGTGGTTAACAATATTATTTAGTCCAAACTCACATAATTGGCTCCTCTCCAACAAAATAGGAAAAATAATTATTCAACCCAAACCATATTTAACTCACGTCATACTGATGGATGCAGCTATTGTATAGCCAATTGCGGTTCCGAATAGATTCACGTACTGAGTAAAACCGCATATCCAAACCTGGAAGCCATCTGACAAAACGTATGGCAACAAATCAGAATTCAAAGCTTTTGAACAGCCAGTCTGAAATATTAATTTGCAGGAGGGAGACATACCTAGATTGGCTTTCACAGCATGAATATAGGTACAATTCCGCTTTCCAGTGACTGGATCAGGCGACCTGTAGCAGTCGGCAAGAAGGCAAGACGTATAGTATGTGACAAAGGAGAAAACAAGCATGGCTGTGGGTCCGGCAATCCATCCTAGTTGAGCTGTTGCCCATGCCAATGAGAGCACTCCAGATCCTATAACTGCTGTAATAATATGGGCACTTGCTGTCCACAATGTGCCTGGAAATGAAACACATCAGATTACACATTATAAATATATACTATAATAATATATATTGATCTTAACTTTGCATATTGCAAAGATATAAAATAATCAAATCTGAACTTCTTCATATTATCAGAGATTAATTAAAAATAACTACTAAATACATCACCCGAATGAATCTACACAAATAATGCAAAACCCTACTAAAACCCCAACCGATGTAGAACAATGAAAGCTTGATGCTCTTCAAATGGAAAACTCAGGATACAATTGCAAATTCTTTACAGTGACAACCTACATACTTGTAGTTTAATATTCGTACAGCAAAGTTAATGATTACAACACCTTGGCGTTTGATGCGACCATCGTCGTCAATGTTCTGGAGATCTGTAACCTTTCCTTTCTCCAGGTGATCGGCTTCTATGGAAACTTCTGCCATATTTCTTTGTAATTCTATTTGCAAGTAGAATCGAGGATTTATGTATGACTGATAATTGCTCCAGTGGCGATTTCTACACTTAAAAGAAAATAGAAGGAAAATCGAGGCAATTTCTCAGTTCCCAAAGTCTCCCAAATACTACATTTGAGTGGGGCACTCAAAGGGTAGAACACAACTGAAACTCACGGGCTTAAGGCAGGCATATTTATAACGGAGCCACCAAGTGTATTAATAATTGACATGTGTAACTCCATTAATCAATTCCCTACGAACCTTCATATGTACTTGTCTTTCAGATTGCATGCCAATAATCTAATTATTATAGGTTTTTGGGGGAATTCGGTGAAATAATTTTTAGTGTTTTTTTATTTATTATTTAAATTTTGTTTTAGATTGCAGAAATGAATTTAGCTTTAGCCTTGTGATTTTGATACACCAAAAATAAAAAAATTTGAATATTTAAAACATGCAAAATTTACAAGTCATTCTAATAGATTTTGGCTAGATTCTGGTTCACAAATTTTTTTGAATACCTAAAAAAATACAAAATTTACATTTCAAATTTGTGATTCTAATAAATTTTAGATGGATTCTGATTCTAATGGATCCTTATCTGATTCTAAGGTGTCTTGTCGGATTCTAAACCTATTTCATAAAAAATAAAAAATAAAAATTATGACCCAGAATCCCGCAAAGAATTTGAAAAAATTCCGCAAAGATTTTATCAGAATCTTGTTTACAGTGGTTAAACTTCAATATTTTAGGTGCCCTAAAAATTTTTGATAGTGTTAAATTTATTTCCACTATCAAAAATGCAATTAAAATACTTCAAATATCTATTTTTTAAAATTTACAAAAAATTACCATCCTCTATTCTGTATGGTGGGTAAACAACTTCATGTAAATAAGTGGAAGTACAGCCGGAAGCGCCTACAAATCTTGTAAAAGAAGAGATTTTAAAGATTGCCCGGACAAAACTAATCTTATACACAGGACAAAGTACTCACACCACTATTTTTATTGACTTGGGAGTATCTTTCCCATCCATTTCTTGCATGGTTTGACCCGCTTCTTTAGCCAATCCCGTGAGAGAAAGCTACAGAGCAGAGCAGAGAGAATCTCTGCGGGAGAAAGTGATATTTATTGAGAAGGATTGATTTATATTGGTAGCTTTATTATTTCGGTTAATGTTTGGTTATTAATATTTTTGGTAGTTACATAGTTTCATCCATGCATTGCGCAGTATATGCTAAGCCTTCCATTTAAGTAATATAAAATTAAGTACAAAATAAAAAATTGACATACGCTATACTACATTAATGAAATCATAATTCCAGAAATATTAGTTTTCTTTATGGGTTATCTTAATGTTCCCTGGGTACATTAAAGGGACGGGGCAGAGTTGCAAGGAGGGATTTGGCAAATGCGTGACTCAGAACAAGGACAGACGCTGTACATGAAGATCTGTCACGAATCAGTATTATGTTCCTCCACTCGGCACGCGTGTACTGTGGCTGCCCTTTGATCGTGACTAATCGGTGATCATAATCATAAACCCCCATCGCTGGATGCTATATGTAGTGTGGAATTTCACGGTGATTGAGCATTGTGGCCCTCATATAAGCCTAAAGGTCATTGTGGCCCTCAAATAAACCTATAGCTAAGCAGCAATTTCTCGGATATTGTTGTATCTGATTCAACAGTGGCAATTTAATAATTCAGCATTGCAATGTTATCTACTTTGGACTGTACTATAGAGGTTTCAATTCCTCTGGCATTGCCTTGTCTGATTCAATAGTGGCAATTTCAATAATTCAGCGTTGCAATGTTACCTACTTTGAATTGTAATATACAGATTTTAATTTCTAAACAGTGAATATTTTGGCCAATTTAAATAGTTTAAATCATCAGTCTTTAAATTTTCTAATTGACAATTTTCTTTTCCGTTATAAGTTTGGGGATTTAAGTTCACAATTATATGTAAAATTAAAAATAATATTATTTATTTATTTATTGTGTGTTTCTTTGAAAGTTTGGGATTTAAGTTAATAATTATATGTAAAATTGAAAGTAATTAAATCATAATTATTAAATTAGTTTACATTTATCTGAACTCTTAAACTCTAGATTTATCAAAAGTTTAAAGAGATCAAATTTTTAAAGGTTTAAATTTCTTTTTTTAGTGTAAAATTTGAGGAAAGGTTTGCACCAATGTTGATAGGAAAAATGTCTATGAGGGTCTTGAAAACATTTTTTCGGCAATATCTGCAAAAATATCTGCAAAATATTGAAAAATGTCAAACAACATAAAAAAATGCATAATATATTCATTATTTTCAGATTTTTAAACATATAAAGCAAGATCAACATGAAATAAACACATTGACACATAAATATGAAGAACTCACACACACACACACACACACACACATATATATGACGTAGTGGATGTAAAATAAAAATGATGCATTAAAGGCAACACCAAATCCTACTAATCCCTAATAATTGTCCAATCAAGGACTCAAATGTGGAGAACCAACACAAAATAACATCACAAATATAAAAGTATCTCATTATCATGAGTTATATGTAGCAAAAACAAATAAAACTAGGAGCTAGTTATATGAGATTAGTGCCCTCTCCTCCTTTTACGAGAAAACATGATTGGTTGTTTGCCATGCCTGCCCCTAACAGTAGAAGGCCCTGAAATTGTACCTAATGTCAAATAATGACTATTGGGTATGGAGTGATGTTCTCCTATATCTATAGCAGATGCTTTTGACATTGACACTCCCACAATATGCTCCTCTTAATCCTCTCTCGATTCATCCTTATCTTGTTGCCACTATACTAATGGTTCGTCCTCTAACCATGTAGGTGACTCCTCCATGATCGACATCTCATACTCCACCCTCCACTGAGACAATACACCAATATTGTTTAAGGAAATGACATATGGACCCATTGGTTTCTCTATTTGCTTCACTCGAAGTCGAAGATTGTAATGCACATACACTAAATCATTGAGGCATGAGAACTCCAACCTATAAGAGTGTCAAAAAAACTAATGAGTCTTGACACTTGAGGGTCATAAATTAAAATTACAAGAAATGTAATTGCTCAATTGAAGGTCGAAGGTCAAAGTTATACATATTGTGCTTCTTTGAGTGTATTTTCTCAAATACACTCCAATTGTGCTCACACCTTGAAGAGCTATAGGTTTGGTGCCCATTCATTATAGAACTTTTGAGGTCTAAAATGGGCCTCCTAAGAAAAATGTACAACCAAAATAAACTTTATAAGAACCAATAGGATTCAAGATGATGATGTCAACCATGGGGAATGATTCACCTTTTTTGGGGTAAAAAAGTACACAGATTAAAAATTAATAAAACAATAAAACTACTTTTTCAACTTGTATTTTCAACTTATCTCCCAAAGGTTTAACTCAAATTTTGAGCAATAGTACTCGTTGGATGCAAGATTTAATTCCTTATCCAAGGAGTACCCATGTTGCATACTTTCGATGGACCCTGCAATCACGTTTTTTCATGTATTTCTCATTTTTCGTGTAGCGGGGCCCATCGAAAGTATGCAACATGGGTACTCTTTGGATGATGAATCAAATTATGCATCCAACAAGTGTTTCTACTCGAAATTTGAGTAAACCCACAGGGAGATAAGTTGAAAACACTTGTTGAAAAAGTTGTTTTTCTTTTTTCCCTCTAAAATTTGATGATGTAATCTAATCTTATTTTATTATTTCCACTGTTATTTTATAATTTCCTTAGGAGACCCATTTTAGACTTCAAAATTCTCATAATGGCACCATAGCTTCGCCACCAAATATCTACAACAAAATAAAGAAAAAAAGTTAAAAACTTAAAACATAATTAAACTTTTAAATAAACCATGTTGAGATTCAACAAGAAAATTTCAGCACCCACACCTAGTTGCATTAAACACCCAGACTAGGGTGGGGCCCACAGTGATATTTTTGGGTGCATGCCTATTTTGGTAATCCCTTAAGATGGATATTAAACTGTAATCTATTCTCAATGTTGACTTGAATCAGTTAATGGAAAGTGATAAATTTAGTTAGCTAGTGGATTCTGAGTTAGAGGTTATTGATGAGGCATGCAGAGTAATTCTAGTTGTAATGGAGTTCGAAGTGCAGTGGTGCATGAGTTGGTGCAAATTGTAAATCAGTTTAACTTAGTTAAGTGAGTTAAACTCAGTTGTGCTAGTTGTAACTGAAGATACACTCGTGAGAGATCTAGTGAAATAAATATTAATTAATTCACAATCAATGACTTCACATGTAATTAAGGATTTACTATTATTAGCTGCATGCATGTCAGATCCATTGGAGACCTAGTTGAGTTCTAGGTGAAATGGAAGTTGACTATCAATTGTAGGATTATTGTCTTGCACTCTTGCAACCAAACACCCATTGGAGTGCCCATGATACTTTCACAGTCAAGGCATGCACGAATTCCTATATTTTAGGGATCTTTACCATCATGGATTGCACAAGCAAGGCAGGTTGTTTGGAGGCTGAGAATTGACTATATGTTGGTCAATTTTGCATATGATAGTGTGATACAATTACTGAGTATGGGAGGGCTCTTATGAGAAGATTTTTGTATGTAATTTTTTCATGATCCATGCTTAATATACAATAGAAGATAGTGGGGTTTTTAGCTGTAATCTTTCCCCGATAAATTATCTCTGTTGTATGTGATTGATCTTTATTCATGTTCATGTGATTAACGTTTGTGTTTTTAATTCCGCAAAATATTTATAGAATCGATTTAGTATTTAACTTTAGCACATTGTTAGATCGGGTGAATCCAAGATATACATGCATGTTGTATAATTTCTACATGGTATCAGAGCACAGGAAATTGCAGAAGTGAAGTAGGAGCTGAGTTTGTAACTGGATAGAATTCAAATTTGCAGAAAGACTTGGTGCTACAACTCATTCAATATTGAAACGGCTTTCAATGGCTTGAGGTTAGAGTATGCACTCGAGGGCAGCTCGAACTATATTTCTTGGAAGGATATGATGGAGGCAGTACTCGAAGACAATGGGTTGAAGGAATTCATTGACAAAGATGTTCCCAAACTTGATGTTGCAGATGCTACAAATATTGATGCATGGAAAAAGAAAGTGGCAAAGGCGAGGAGGATCCTATTGGAGGGAGTACGATACCACATTGTCTCAAGCCTCCATGGGAAAGACACACCATATGCAATGTGGAAGGCTTTGATGGATCTATTCCAAAGAAGTAACGACCATCGGAAATTTGTGCTCAAAGATAAACTCAAGAAGATCAAGATGGAAAAGGGAAACACCATTCCAAAATATCTAAAAAAAAATTTCCAATGTCGAGATGAAATCGGGAGTGTTGGAATAACAATTTCTGATGATGATTTGGTGAGCTTGGCTCTCCTAAGACTTCCCAAGAGTTGTCACGGCTATTAATACTCTATCAATGGAAGGGAAAAATTTTCAGATTGGGAAGCACTGTGGTCGGATTTGGTGCAGGAGGAGTTCAGATGAAACACCAGAGATGGATCTTCATCTGAGAATGAGGATGAAGAGGATTGTGCTTTGGCTACCAAGGCAAGGAAAGGGAAGGGGAAGAAATTCCATTCTAAATTCGAGTCCAAGAATGGCAAGAAGCAAGACATGTCCAAGATGAAGTGTTTTCACTGTCACGAGCATGGGAATTTTGCTACTAACTCTCCACAAAAGAGGAAGAACAAGAAGGTTGGAGGATCTGTAGCTGGTGAGGCCCTTGCCTCACAATTTGAGCTTGACTTCTCATTGATAGCATGCATGGTGTCCAGTGCATTGGGATCTGTGTGGTATTTGGATAGTGGTGCTTCTTTTCACATGCTGGGAGACAAGGAACTTTTCAGTGACTTGGAGGAGAAGGATCTCCAGATGCATATTGAAATGGGCGACGTCAAACAGTACAGTGCGTTGGGTACCAAATTTGTACACTTTTCTCTCCCATTTTCTCCCACCTTTCTATCTCTTTGTATCATTAATTGTTCTAAAACACACGAGGTAAACCCCTTCCCATTATCTTATATGGAATATTTAATTAATGAAGTAATAGTCGTGGAGGTTTTACCTTTGTAAGTATTAACTCCATTATTTCCATGGACTGGGCAAAGTGAAAGGAATTACGTTTGCAAGTTGTGAAGTGACTCTGAATTATCAGTGCCATCACAGCATGCTTCAACAACACAACAAATTCCTACTTACCCAGCTCTATATTTTCGCTTTTCGTGGTTTCCTTTCTGCAACTAGGTTGCTGTTGTAACAGATGTATAATTGTAGATATTAGTTGTTAGAGGGAAATTACAGGGCTCTGAACATTTGTATAAAGAGGGCCTCCGATCTGTGAGTCAGGTGTTAAGCAGAAAGAACGAATATTGTAACAGAAGTGTTTATTTTGTTGTTCTATTTGTGAACTGTGAGTTTTCCGTAGCCCTGATCATAGATTTGGGCCCACTCTTCTGATAAGGTGCTATGTTATTTTCCTTTTTGCTGATTTCATATTTTGGTTTATTACTGTAACTGTTGTTCCAGCATGATTTTGTAATTGCTGCAATAATTTTATAATTCTACAATCTATCTTTAATTGTTGTTACAGTAAGTTGTTTTCTTTCATTGATTAAGCCTGTGATTCAATAGCAGGTTATGTTATTTCTCTTGCATATACTGTGTGCATTAGTCTTGAAATAACTAACGCACCCGGATTGATAATCTATGTGGAAAAAGGGTTTGAATATTGTTCATATCTGGACACCAACACAATGCTACTAGGATTAGTATCATTACCTTTCAGAGAGAGTTAGTTAGGTAGGAAATTTGGAAGATGTGACTATTTCGGTGGAATCATGGCACTATCCCGTATACCTCCTTGTATTATAGACACGATCCTGGTCACCCACTGATCCTGGGGAGACCATGGCTCGCAACCGCAGACGCCTATATTGGTGTCAATCTGGACATATGATTATATAAAATGGGACAGTTACAAAGAACCTTACTCTTTACCCCCCTGCGGAACCCAACCCATCTGAAAAACTATTAGCCAGATAGGGACCTCTACGAGTAGAAGAGCCTGAGCCTGAAAATGAAGACGTTAGACCAATCCTCACCATTGGGTAGGCCTTTCAATTCAAAACAAAAACTGAGGATGATGCCATTAACACTTTTATTAATAATCTCGGTTCAGTGTCTAATTCAACTTGTCAAGTTTTAGAGTCTTCTATGAGCTGTGAAACACAGGAAAACATCAAGCCAGAGGATGAAATTGAAGACATTTATGTAACTTTATCCCATGATATTATTCCAATCGAAATTGAACCAGGAAAGACACTCAATATCAACTAGAACCTGTCAGAATCCCTGACAAATAAGCTTTTAAAAGTCCTTCAAGACCATCAGGAATCTTTTTCCTGGGATTATACCAACATGAAGGGAATACTTGCTAATTTATGTACTCATCATATTTATATTAAGGAAGATTTCCTCCCTGTGAGACAACCTCAATGGAGAATGAATCCTTCTCTAAAGAACATTGTCAAGGAAGAATTACAGAAATTATTAGATGTAGGTTTCATTTACCCCATCTTGGATAGCCAATGGGTGTCCCCATTGGTTATTTTTCCCAAAAATAATTGTAAATGGCGGATCTGTGTATATTATAGGGAGCTAAACAAGGCAACTCAAAAAGACCATTTCCCTTTGTCGTTCATTAACCAAGTCCTGGACACCTTGGCTGGGAAGAAGTTATTTTCCTTCCTAGACAGGTTTAGCGGATATAATCAGATTCAGATAGCCCCAGAAGACCAATATAAAACAACTTTCACATGCCCATGGGGGACCTTTGCATACAGGGTGGCCTGTGTAATGCACCTGCAACCTTCCAGAGGGAAATTCTGGGAATTTTTTCTGATTTAGTCGATGACAACGTTGAAATCTATATGGATGATTTTACTCCATATGGAAACTCATTTGAAGAAGGGTTGGAAAATATGGAAAAAGTACTGAAAATAGGTAAGCAAACCCATGTATCTCTGAGTACAGTCAAATTCCATATGATGAGGGAAGAAGGAATAGTATCGGGACATTTGCTCTCAGCTGTTGGAATTCGAGTTGATACAGCTAAAGTAGAGGTAATATTGCACTTCCCAGTACCCAAGACACCCACACATGTACGTAGCTTTATTGGTTGTGCTGGTTATTACAAACACTTTATAGAAAACTTTGCTAAAATAACACATCCACTTTTTCAATTACTAAAAAAAGATGCAAAATTTTTGTGGACAAAAGACTATGAAGCAACTTTCGTGAAAATCAAGGGACTGGTTTGCAAAGCTCCAATCCTGTGAGGACCCGATTGGGTATTTCCATTTCACATACATGTTTATGCCTTTCAGATAGTAGTAGGAGCAGTCTTAGGACAACAAGTAGAAAAAACACCATATGCAGTTTACTATGTCAGTAAGAATTTAATTCCTGCTGAATTAAATTACACGGTGACTAAAAAGGAATTCCTAGCTGCCATCTATGCTATCAACAAGTTCCAACACTACATCACCGGGTATCCTACCTTTGTACATACTGATCATGCAACAATAAGGTATTTGATGAATAAACCTATCACTCTTGGTCGCGTTACAAGATGGTTACTATTGCTACAAGAATTTGATATCACAATAGTAGACAAACCAGGAAAAGATAATGTAGTTGCTGATTTTATTTCTAGAATGGATAACAATGATGAATGCACACCTATAGAAGATATTTTTCCTGATGAACATCTTTTTGCAATTTCTACTAACCCTCCATGGTATGCAGATATTGCTAACTATCTTGCTACAGGGAAGGTGCCTCATCATTTTTCATACAGGGAACAACGAAAAATTATTCATCACAGTGCCCGATATTCCTGGATGGTAGGGTACCTCTTTCATACAGGAGCCGATAAGCAGATTCGGCGTTGCGTATCTAAGGATGATATTTATAAAGTGCTGAAGGCTACCCATGATGGACCTTGTGGGGGGGATTTTGCAGATAAAATAGCATGCCATAAGGTGCTACAAATGGGATATTACTAGCCTTCTATCTTTCGGGATGCGCGAAATTATGTCCAGAGGTGTGATAGTTGCCAGCGCATCAGGCAGCCCGGTCGAGCTCATGAAATGTCTTTGCAGCGATAGGTAGTCCTCGAACCTTTTGAGAAATGGGCTATCAATTTCGTTGGACCCTTCAACCCACCCTCCTGGAAAAAGGTTCACATTTTGGTCTACACTAATTACGTGACTAAGTGGGTAGAAGCCAAAGATTTTGCGAAAGAAACAGAACAGGTGGTTTCGGACTTTTTATTTGAAGAAATTTTTGCTCATTACAGTACCCCAAGGGAGATTGTTTCAGATGGAGGAGCACAATTTACATCACACATGATAGCAAAGCTTATGCAGAAATATGGGGTCAAGCACAGGGTGACATCTCCATACCACCCCCAGGGGAATGGACAAGTAGAAATCACAAACAAGACATTGGAAAATATCTTGACAAAAATTGTGGCATACAATCGTCAGGACTGGGCTCAAAAGTTTCCTGAAGCTCTCTGGGCATATAGAAAAACATGGCGGAACACAACTGTGTTCTCACCATTTGAGTTGGTTTATGGGAAGTTCCCGTTGTTTCCGATAGAATTTGAAATTAGTCCACTCATAACAGCTCTTGAAGTTGGTTTGGATCTGTCAGATGCCGAGAAACAAAAACTGGCTCAGCTTAATGAACTAGATGAAATCCGTTCAATGGTTGTCTAGAGGAATACTGCTATTTAGCAGCAAAGGATGAAATGACACGACAAGTTTATAAAAAACAAAGTGTTTCATAGGGGAGATTGGGCATTACTTTATGACTCCCGTTTTAAATATTTTAAGGGAAATCTTTGCACTCGTTGGATGGGACCTTACGAGGTGGATGTCGTCTTTGATAGTGGAACAGCCAGGCCAGTTACAATTGATGATACACGTGCTTATTTTATAGTAAATGGACATTTCCTGAGACTATACCATCTATCTGGTGAAAATGTGAAGCTGGGTTACACTTTTTGCCCTTTTTTGAGAAAAAAATTTCATTTTTTTCGGTTCTTCAACTTTCTGCAAACTATAACAATTTTTCTGTGTAGAATTTCATTTTGCGATAAAAATAAAATTTGTGAGAAATTTTGTTAGCTTTCTATTACTTATTTTTTGAAATTTTTTTATGCAGATTTGATATGTCAACTTAGCGTTTCTTTGAGTGTGTGTTTCTTAACAATCAGAGGATTCATAAAAGTCATGTTATGTCGCAACGTTGTATTCATTGAAAATTTGTGTTTTTGAAAAAACAAAATGTGTTACAACAATCTAGACAGAGTCTACTTTGGTTTCGTCATATTTACAAAGCCAATGGATGCATATCATAATTACTAGAATTTTCTGAACTGGTCCAATACGAAAAGCTGCGTATTTTTGATATGTTTCGCGTGGCAACAAATTTCTTAACATATAAGTTATAAACTAAAAATCTAAAAGCTACCCATTAGAGTCAACGGACCAATGTAATGCCCCATAATTTTTTCAATTTTTTTTATAATGTATTTTGGGAGACACAAAATTTTGATTTCACTGAATCACGATGACCCTCAGAAATTGTTTGCACTCATTTTATTAGAAAAATAATTAAAATTAATAAACGTTTACGAAATTCCATAAAATTTATATTTCCTGAAAGTAGATTCAATTCTGAAAATGCTTGTCTTGGTTCCGACAGTTAATTAACAACTTTTCATGGAGTTTAATCAGTCCAAAGTTGCAGAACCATTTTCAGAGTCTGGTTTTGCGTAATTTGTGACGCGTTAGTTCGGCCGAACTATTAGTGACAGTTCGACCGAACTATGTTTTCCGTTTACTAGTCGTCAAAACTGACGTCTTAATAGTTCGACCGAACTTCTTATCAAAAGTTCGGCCGAACTATTGTGCAATTCTTCGTCGGTCGGAAATTTTTGTGGAGCCCCCTACAAAACACATATTTCGTGTCAATATAAATTGCCGCGAAATGATACACAATTTTCGCACATTTCGCACTTCATTTCATTTTACAACTTGTTTTGAATTCAAAAACTTTTCTTCAAAGTTTGGATTTAAAAAACTTTTTTGGAAGACATTTTCTGGAGGCGGCGTGATTTTTCTTGGAGGTTCAAAGTTTGAGTTTAAAGAAATTTTTTGGAAGACATTTTTTGGAGGCGACGTGATTTTTCTTGGAGGTATGTACGTGTTTTGTGTTGAAATAAATCTTTTGAGCTTCTTTGTTCAAAAATTTTTCTTCACATTTTGGATTTAAAGAATTTTTTTGGAAGACATTTCTTAGAGGCGGTGTGATTTTTCTTAGAGGTATGTACGTGTTTTGGATTGGATTACGTATTTTTTAGAAAATATTTTTTTAAATTAAATCTTTTGTGATATTGTTTGTAATTGAATTATTGTCTAATTTTTTGAAGGAAATTTTTTGAACCTCATACCCTATTATCATGGGAAATCGAAGAACTTGTGTGATAAAATATGATCGAAAAAGAAAGCCCGAGGAACGTAGAGAAGAGACGAGACAATATCGCAAAAGAAAGTTAGAAGCTCTCTCAAATATTGAAGAGGAAAATCAACCTCAAGCAGAAATTGAAGCAGGTATGTAAATGTAAATATTACATGATCTATTGATATATATTTAAAATTTTCTAATGTAAAATATGAAGCTTAATTTTTATTTGATGAACTAGTTTGAAAAATATTTTGTTTGATGTAAACAGACAGAGATATTCCTCAAAATATTGAAGAAGAAAATCAACCTCAAGCAGAAATTGAAGCAGGTATGTAAATGTAAATATTATGATCTATTGATATATTTTTAAAGTTTCCCAATGTAGAATGTGAAGCTTAATTTTTATTTGATGAACTAGTTTGAAAAATATTTTGTTTAATGTAAACAGACAGAGATACTCCTCAAAATATTGAAGAAGAAAATCAACCTCAAGCAGAAATTGAATTGGGTATGTAAATGTAAATATTATGATCTATTGATATATTTAAAATTTCCTAATATTTATTGACATATTTATTAATTTAGTTATTTATTTAATATGTACTATTTTTTCGAATATGTACAGATGAAATCACTATCGATAATGAGATGTTAGAAAATGTCGACACTCACACATATGGAGATAAAAAACCTGACCATGTTATACAATATCCTGTCGATAAAATTTTTGAAAAGTATTTAAAAAATGAGCAAGTGACAGTTCAAGCTCAAATGTTGAAAGGTCTCCTATCATCAAGGAAATTAAAAGAAGCGACGACACTATTGGGTATTAGAAAATCAACCAAAGATAAAAAAATGAAAGAAGAGGTGATAAAAAATATGAGTAGTGCTATAGAGTCAATTAAGAGATCTAGAGATAAAGATGTTTCAAATATACGTAGAGGAATACAAATGGCAATGGTTTCACCAAGTACTCAAGAGAATCGTTTGAATCTAACATCTATGGCACGAACACTGGGAACCTCGCGAAAAACTCTGCACAAACATCGAAAATTTCGACTGCAAATAGACGTAAATGATGAACTCGCTTGTTGGAGAGCTATTTGTAGGCAACCATACAAAGATAGACTTGGAGAAGATGTTAAAAAAATAATATATGAATATTGGAAGAACAATTCGCGTGTTTCACCCATTGCAAGAGATGTGATGCGAAGAAGAATAGCATGAAATCAATACGAAGAACATGAAAAACATCTCTTGGAAACCACTCAAATAGAGTTATTCAACAAGTTCAAAGAAGAGAATCGTCAAATTCAAGTTTCACTCGGTGCTTTTGTTCAACAAAAACCATGGTATGTAAAACCTATCACCGTACGCGACACTTGTTGTTGCCGTTATCATGTGGAATTTGAGTTATATTATGACACATTCCTTGATTTCGGTAGAACATTATGGAAGAATTCACCTCCTCCTTCCACTATTCGTGAATTCATATCTCAAATTCTATGTGAAAGAGAAAGCGATGAACTATTTTACAAAAAGAGATGTGTTGGTGGTAAAAAATGCAATGATTGTGGAAATTTGACTAAATTTCAAAACAAATATCGTATTGATATAAATGATCAATCATTGTCCAACATGAAAGTGAAATGGAAGAGATATGAATATACCAGTACATCGATTCAAGGTGCAGATAGTGTTAAAAGAATCGAATAATGAGAAGACGAAATTTTTCTAATAGACTTTTTGAGAAAGTTTGAAGCAGAAATTTACAAATACACCATGCATTCCCATAGAGCTCGATGGCAAGACTTGCAATTCAAAAAATCTCGTGAAGTTTTTCCACCAGGAACCATTTTGTCGGTGATTGATTTTGCAGAAAACTACACATTTGTTCCACAAAAAGAAATTCAGAGTGAATACTATCACTCTGACCAAGTCTCCATGCTCGTCCATATTCTATATAGACATGTTGAACAAAATGTCGATCATATAGAAAGCACGAGTGAAAATCGACATATCATTAAAGAATATCATTTTTATATCAGTGACGATCGTACGCATGATACATGTTTTGTACAACATTGTTTTGGAAAAATTTATGATTCGTTGAAAAATCGTGGAATAACATTCAATGAACATTGGATATGGTCAGACGGATGCGCAGGTCAATTCAAATCTGCACGATCATTTTTTTGGTTGTGTCGTCTTCATAAGAAAACCTCCATTAAACATTGTTGGAATTTCTTTGAGATTGGCCATGGAAAAGGAGAACATGACGGTGCAGGAGCATGCATAAAACGAGCACTTCGAAGATATCAAATGAACCACTTTGCACGCCGACTTGCAAACGCTGAAGAAGTTGTTCAATGGTGAAAAAATGCTCTAAGCCATGAGATTAACCCATCACGAGAAGTGCAAAGGTACATTCAATTTAATTTATATTGGTAATCTAATTTTAAACATTGTACATTTATCATGCAATGATTATTTTTAATTGTATTTTGATATCATGTTTACAAATTCTTTTTCTAATTTTCCATATAAAGGTTTTTCTGGCATATTGGAATCGGAGACGTAAATAGATCAATTGGAAATGAAGTTGGAACAATAAAAGGGACTCGAAAATTGCATTCAATTCAAACAAAATTGTCCACAAATGTGTTTGCATTGGATAAAAGAAAATATTCTTGTTTTGTGATGTTTGCATAGACAACACAAAATCCAATGACGTCTGTGAAAACAAAATGTATGTGAACGATTGGAAACATACAGAGCTAAATACAAAGGGAAAAATGTCTGTTGCAATGATTGAAGAAATGGAATCAGATGAAACTACAATATCATCCGATGGTGATCGAGTTTCTGATCTTGTTAGAGAAGGTAACATTTGAATTACTTTTTAATGATTTAAAGATTTACAAATTTAAATTTAAATATGCATAATTAAATATTAAATTTATTTTATTGTGCTGGAGATGTTTTTGCTGTAATTGTACCTATTGACAACGATGAAAATGTGAAGTATTATTTGATGCGTTGCACTGAACAAAAAATGAAATTATTACAAGACTATAATGATCACGGATTTCAGTATGACAAAGGGTCTATTATACTGAAAGGTTATTTTTTCAAACAAACTCGTCAAAGTGAAGACTTTGTTTACTTCGAAGACTATGAACCTGATTCCATAAGTTGTCAATATAGTCACTTGGTGTGTGCAGCACGTATAAAGTTGATATAAGTTCAATCAAAGAAAAAATCAAAAATTAAGAAATGGAAAATGTCAAAATCCAATCATGAACGGATTATTGAGGATGGAATTCCATTAGAATTTTTTTGAGTGAAGTGTCCAACAATTTATTATCTTTGGATTAAATATGTTTTAGACCTTTCAGTACTCAACTAAAAATTGAGCTGCTTATATTATTTGTGGTTTGCAGATGTTACAAATTGTTTGGGTACAAGCACGTGCTCTAGTATCAACTGAAAGTAGTTTTTCTATACATGTGCATTGATTAAAAATGTTAAATATGTATTGGATATATATATTCTAGAATGAAATTAATTTTTCTTGTATATTAATTGTTCTTGTATATGTTCTCCGACCATATGGTACAAATTATTTCACTTTATTTTGTAAAGTCAGATTCGGTCCCCATATGGCCTAGCCTCCAAAGGACGAGATAACAAGTGGTTGTCCCCACTTGCCCGAATCTCAGCTTTTAAGTACAATTTTACTGTTTATGTCAAGCATCTTACATGATGTCCTAGCCAAAGATAGATTCTCTTTGTTTCAAGTTTCCAGTAAAAGTTGTCACCGAATGACCTGCTCGAACTCTTGTAGTAAACACCATACCTCATCTCTCTTGCTCTCCAATATTATTAGGTTTAATTATTATAACACAAAAATCGTTCTACATTATCAATAATTTTTTGCGCTTAAAGTAAAATCAATGAACACTATTAATCCAATGTCTTTACAAGTAATGTACCTTCATACATGCAATTATATCAAATTAGAAATCAACATATACAATGAAATCAATGGGGATTGTCTTGTTGCAAGTAACATAATTTCAATTTACCATATGTGCAAATGAAGGTTGAAACCATCCAAAACTTTAAGTTGTAAATTGAAACCATCCAAAACTTTAAGTCTTAAAACCCTTTCGATTATATATTGTGCATCATTAAAACATTTAACATTTAAAGTTCATTAAATATCACATGCAAAATGTAGATTGAAACCATCCAAAACTCGAGTTTTAAAAACTTCACATGCCATGCCAATTATAATTCAACAATCCAACAAAAACATTTAACAAATTAAATATCACATGCCAAAGTCGTTTCAAGTTTCTAGTAAAAGTTGTCACCGAATGACCTACTAGGATATTATAAATACTAACTTTGTAAGATCATTTGGCATTCGGAAAAATTCGAAAGTCTTAGACTGTCAATCAATTTAAAGTATCATTCACCCTAAGGAGTGTAAAATATTCAATGTAGGTTGGTGACGATGCTCACTCCTAGCTTGAAGCAGCGTGACCAATTCTTTAATGAATTACAATGCACTAGACCAAAGTTGGTTCAACCTACTTGGTTTCTCACCCAAGAAATTCCAAGGATGGAATTTCTAGACAAACCGCTGAAATTGAAAAGCTTGACATGGAGATACGACAAGGTGAACAAAGACTTCAGGAACTCTTTATGGAAAGGGCTCACTTGAAGGAAAGAAGCACTACGTTGCAGGCTAAAGTCAAGAACATGGAAGATGAGATCAAGAGGGAATTTCTTGATCCGAAACCTATTGGTTTGAAGAAAGAAAATGCATGTGTTGGCACACTTGGAAAAGAAGACGACCACACTAAGAGGATTGGTGCACTTCGTTTGGAAGGAGTCAATATATGTCGTATTGGAGCAATTAGACAAAATTCGAAAAGGAAAGAGCTTGAACCAATTCAAGCAGACCCAAGATCGAATTGTTCTATGGAGCTTCATGAGAAGAGATATGTGAAAAGCACTGTTAAGCCATGCCAATTATAATTCAACAATCCAACAAAAACATTTAACAAATTAAATATCACATGCCAAAGTCGTTTCAAGTTTCCGGTAAAAGTTGTCACCGCATGACCTACTAGGATATTATAAATACTAACTTTGTAAGATCATTTGGCATTCGGAAAAATTCGAAAGTCTTAGACTGTCAATCAATTTAAAGTATCATTCACCTTAGGGAGTGTAAAATATTCAATGTAGGTTGGTGACGATGCTCACTCCTAGCTTGAAGCAGCGCCAATGACCAATTCTTTAATGAATTCCAATGCACTAGACCAACGTTGGTTCAACCTACTTGGTTTTTCACGCAATAAATTCCAAGGATGGACTTTCTAGACAAACTGCTGAAATTGAAAAGCTTGACATGGAGATACGACAAGGTGAACAAAGACTTCGGGAACTCTTTATGGAAAGGGCTCACTTGAAGGAAATAAGCACCACGTTGCAGGGTAAAGTCAAGAACATGGAAGATAAGATCAAGAGGGACTTTCTTGATCCGAAACCTATTGGTTTGAAGAAAGAAAATGCATGTGTTGGCACACTTGGAAAAAAAGATGACCACACTAAGAGGATTGGTGCACTTCGTTTGGAAGGAGTCAATATATGTCGTATTGGAGCAATTAGACAGAATTCGAAAAGGAAAGAGCTTGAACCAATTCAAGCAGACCCATGATCGAATTGTTCTATGGAGCTTCATGAAAAGAGATATGTGAGAAGCACTGTTAAGCCAAGGGCTAGTTCGAAAGACATATTGGAAGAGGAAATGTTGAAGAATATTGCGAAAGTAAGGCGCAAGACAAGGAGGCGGAATGATGATGAAATTTCCTTGGACTTGAGATTCATGTCTACAACCGTACATGGGAAAAAGTTCTCTGCTTTGATAGACACGGGGGCTACCCATAGCTTCCTAAGTCGAAAGGCAGCTTCATCTCTTAGAAAGAGGAAGGCTAGCATCGAGAAAGATTTGAGTGCTTTCAAGGCAGTCAACTCGAGGATGAAAGCAGTGACTGGTGTCATGAAAGGCACACATGTGAGAGTAGGGTCATGGTTTGGAAAGATAGACTTAAAGAGTCATTGACATGGATGATCATTCTATGATGGACCATACCAATGATGGACTGAGACATTCTCTTAATTCTTGTGATCAATCTTAAACTATTTTATGAAAGATAGATAAACCATTTAAATATTTAACTCAAACTCGTGTAGTAAACACCATACCTCAAGTCTCTCTTGCTCTCCAATATTATTAGGTTTAATTATTATAACACAAAAATCATTCTACATTGTCAATAATTTTTTGCACTTACACTGAAATCAATGAACACTATTAATCCAATGACTTTACAAGTAATGTACCATCATACATGCAATTATATCAAATCATAAATCAACATATATTGTAATGAAATCAATGGGGATTGTCTTGTTACAAGTAACATTTCAATTTACCACATGTGCAAATGTAGGTTCACATTCTATCATTCATGTAGTTTTAAAAACTTCAGATACCATGCCAATTATAATTCAACTATCCAACAAAAAAATTTAACATTAAATATCACATGCCATGCCAATTATAATTCAACTATCCAACAAAAATATTTAACATTAAATATCACATGTCAAATGTAATTCAGATGACAACATTACTTCACATTCACATGCCAAAAGCACTAAAACCATCCAAAGAACACAGAAATCAATGAACACTATTAATCCAATGACTTTACAAGTAATGTACCATCATACATGCAATTATATCAAATCAGAAATCAACATATACTGTAATGAAATCAATGAGGATTGTCTTGTTACAAGTAACATTTCAATTTACCACATGTGCAAATGTAGGTTCACATTCTATCATTCATGTAGTTTTAAAAACTTCAGATGGCATGACAATTATAATTCAACTAGATCCAACAAAAACATTTAACATTAAATATCACATGCCATGCCAATTATAATTCAACTATCCAACAAAAACATTTAACATTAAATATCACACATCAAATGTAATTCAGATGACAACATTACTTCACATTCACATGCCAAAAGTACTAAAACCATCCAAAGAACATTGAAATCAATGAACACTATTAATCCAATGACTTTACAAGTAATGTACCATCATATGTATGCAATTATATCAAATCAGAAATCAACATATACTGTAATGAAATCAATGGGGATTGTCTTGTTACAAGTAACATTTCAATTTACCACATGTGCAAATGTAGGTTCACATTCCATCATTCATGTAGTTTTAAAACTTCAAATGCCATGCCAATTATAATTCAACTATCTAACAAAAACATTTAACATTAAATATCACATGCCATGCCAATTATAATTCAACTATCCAACAAAAACATTTAACATATGTCCAAAAATATGTCCAAAAATATGTCCAAAAAACATATTGTAATAAAATATGTCCAAAAATTGTAAATCTCACTCAAGTATCAAACTGTATCAAGTTTAACAAACTTTAAAACCATCTAAATTTTGAAATTAAATCAAATCTACTGTATATCTTGTCCATCAAATGGAGGATCTAGCGTCTGGGTCTCGGTTAGCTCCCTATCCTGTAAATAGGAAACCTACATACACAATGCACATGTACTTGAACATTAAAATTTGAAGTTTTAAAAATGAATGAGAATATATATATCTAGAACTTCATGTAAAAAACAAAATATAACAAAAAAATCATGCAATACCTCGTAAGGTTCCCTCTCCATTTGATGAACAGGTTCTTCCATAGAAACATCTGTAGTGGTAACCTGTACAATATACATGTACAGTTAAATATAAATATAAATATATATATATATATACATAAATAATTTATATATAAATATAAATATATATATATATATACATAAATAATTTATATAAATTAAAAACTTTCAAATGAAAATGCACGTGTACATATATAAACTTATTTGAACAATAATATTAAAAAAAAAGAACTAAAGACAACTTCTTCAAATGCTGTGGATGTTCCTATCTCCGTCGCTAAAGTCCTCGGATTAAAAAAATCTTCTATACGAACCTAAATTCAAAAATTTTTAAATAACTCAAAATATAGATCTCTCTCTATATATCTCAATTTTTAATGGAACTTTTTGAGGTAACATAAATTTTGAACTTTTGAAAAATTGTCCATACTTGTACATCTCCCAATGAAGTATAAGGTATATCTCCTAAAGAAGAAGAAGGTACCGGCATCCCAAAAACATTAGACGGAATCGGTACCTGTTAAAACATTTTATCGAATTATATATATACATACATGTACATGTGTGGCAACAATTATTTATTTTAGAGTCACTTAAAAAACACTAACAAACATGTGCCAACATATCATGATGGTCAGACCCAGCTGCATCGTTTGAGCCAGAGGTCCCGAACGTAATATTAACATTTTCATCACGCATCATGCCTGAGAACTGCAAATGGTGTTTTAACATATAATCATACATTATTGTTAGATTAATGTACAGATACAAATAAATGTATACATGTGTACATACACATGTATTTATTATAAATTGTACACATGTATATGTAAATATAATTTCAAACCCTAAGGTCACTAACACATACCGTTCCGGTGCCCTCTTCCTCACGAAAAATTAGGTCTTGCAGACCATTGCGACAATTTATTGCGTATGTTCGGAGATCTTCAACATTCATGTTGTAAATCTCTTCATCTGTATGATAAACAAAATTGGCACGTGCATTTTCACGTGCTCTTTGTCGATTTAAGCCAATATTGACTCCACTCAATCCGCTATGAACATTTTCGATCATAACATCTCTTGCTTCACGACTTATTTGAGAAGTCGCATCCATCTTTGATCGCAGGGTTTCGACTCGAGACGGTCGACTCACCAATGGCGGCTCAGGGCGAGGCAACTCCACATCTCACTTAGTGCCCTTACGTTGATATAATCGACCTCTCCCCGGGCCAAAAAATTCTGAAGGAAGGTCATTATAGTCGGGTTTCATACCCAAAAAAAATTCTGCATAAAACATTTGTGCAAAATAAAGAGGAACCTCATCGTTCCATGGAAGCCTTCCAAAGGCCGCAAGATGTCGACTATACAAATATTGTGCTTTGTCTGGGTGCTTGAAATACTGCACCTTCAACATTTTTCTTTTTAGCCCTTCCTTATAATTAAACATTGACTTAGCATCATCTCTTGAAATTCTTTGTTTTATGTCCTGCCATTTATCGGGACCTATCATTGTTTCTTTTCTCTTTCTCATCACTTCTACAAACGAATCAGTCGTTGGCCCCAAATCTTTGTACACTTTTACCATTTCACTCAATGAATGTGTAACTATTTCTAGGCTTTGTCTACTCTCAGCAGGTAGAGACAAAGACTCAAGATCTCTTTGCAATTTTACATGAAGGCTTTGACACCTTTGTAAGGTGCATTCCGCCATGTTCGTTTCCCATGGTATATCGGTAATCTCAGCCGGATAAGTTGTAGTGGGTTGATAGCCTTCTTCTTCAATGTAGCGCACTGCCCTGCGTCTTTTTTGACCACTGGCTCGAACATTTTCAGCCTCTGCATCAATATATATAAAATTTCGTATATTAGAAAAAACACGTGTAAAAAAGGTTGTACAAATTTAATGAAAAAATATTGAAATTGATGGCAACCTTGATGTTGTTGGTTAACATCATCTCCAACATGACCCTGCTGAGAACCAACCCCGGAATGACGCTGCTGAGAACCAGACCCACAGTGACCCTATTGAGAACCAGCAGCCGTTGATTGCTGGCCTTCGGGGGAATAAATATCACCCCCTTTCCCCAACCTGCTACCAGTCATACCTCGACCGGTTGAACCTTGGCCACGCTCCATGGATGGAGTAGAAAGCCTTCTCCTCTTGCCTCCTAAAAATTAAAATATGAAACTTGTTAACAACTAATTTCACTCACAAAGTTAATAAAAATATCAATTCCATATGTACACACATGTATGGAGATTTAAGATTATATTTAAATACCGTGAACATCCTCCGATCCCTGAGCCTCCATATGGGATTCGGCTGATCTTCATCTTTCATCCTCCATGATATATATCTATTGGTCGACATTCACAAAATAGATTTCAAAAAATCAATACCTCAGAGTAAAATCCAGTTTGGGGCTGTTAAATCCAGTATGTTCTATATTTCTTACATTTCATCCCTCCTATTTTTCTTTCCAACCAAGGTTTATAAAATAACATGAGAAGCAACATGAGACTTAGAACAATCATTTTCATTATCTATATGGAAGGCAAGAATGATTATATCCCCTTAAGCTTAAGCTTAAATGTAGTTTGTCAATTTTTATCATATATTTTTTGGTAAGTGTAAATGTTTTTTTATCTATAGTACAAGTCATGAGTTCCCCAATTTTACCTTATGTAAAGCATGATTCTAAGATTACTAAAATTTGCACTTGGTTTTTTAAGAGTATATCAAATAAAGTTTTTGAGAAGCAAATATGGCTTGTTCCTTAGAATTTGGCACTTAGAATTTCCATAATGCTTATAACCCCATCCTTACAATTTTTATAATTTCCATGATGAGACATTTGAATTTCCTTCCCCATATTTCTTGTTAATGATTATAACCTTAAAAGGGCTAGTATTGGTTTGTCATCATCATCTAAAAATGACTTGGCAGATGAAAATTTACCATGTCAATCATCATCACTTCACACCATCTCATACATGACCCCTTCTACATATTATATGCATGAATTTTTGGAATGTCATCCTCTCTACCTATCACATGAATGATTGTGACAACAGGTGAATAAAATACAATTTATAAGCAGAAGATAGTTTCTAGTTTGTCCTCCTCCATCCGCCTCATAGCTAGTGATTTCTCAATTTTCCACTTCCAACTTTCTATTCTCGAAATTCATTAGCAGCTAATATTATCGATAGCCACACCACTATACATATAATTATTATATACACTACTACATTAATGAACTCTACGTTGTTTGTTATTGTAAAGTCCAATAAAAAACAATGTTAATTGAATTTAGTAGTGTATATAACAATTTCTTTGACTTCCAGGTGTGTTGTGACTATTAGTAGAATTAACTACCAAAATGAATTTCCAAAATAAAATGTTGGAAGAGAAAAAATAGGCAATCACTAAATATGGAGTAGGTGGAGGAGGACAAACTTATAGTGTCAATTCCTTATCAAATTTCCTTTATTCACCTAATGGTCTAGATAGAAGGGATGACCTACCATAAATTCAATCATATAATGTGTAGAAGGGTCATATGTAGATGGTGTGAAACGATGATTACAAACATGGTAATTTTTCATCTACTAGGTCATTTTGAGATGATGATTACAAACCAGTGCTAGCCCATTAAAAGTTATAATCATTGGTGCCTAATGTGGGGTGGACAATTTAAATCAAGTTCGTATCAAAGTACAATTTAGCTCATTTTAGTCAAGGTTAGTTAGAAGAATTAGCTATTGGTTTCTACCATCAATTTCCTCTGAAAATGAATGTGTACGTGCTTTTGAGAGACATTAGAGACATTAGAGTACCTTCAATTTCCTCTGAAAATGAATGTGTACGTGCTTTTGAGAGACATTAGAGACATTAGAGGAACAAGGTCCAAATTTTTGATGAAAATGTGCTATGAAATTAAAGGGTTTTAAAGGCAAGCATGTACAAGGCATAGTTGAGCCAAATGTTCTTCAAGAAGGGCCTAATTATTTGGGTCTTGGTTATGGAAAACATGGAAAATGCTCCAAAGCCAAGGAGGCTTGTGAGGTTTGTGTTAATGATGAATGGAACATGTACATACTTTACCTTAAAGTTGTTGTGTTTTACGGATATTAAAATGAAGAACTTCTATTTAGATCCATTCCAGAGATTGACTGCAGGGGCATTTACTAGATATGTCACCTTTCATAAAAGATGAGATCCAGAGGCTACCTGGCCCTTTACAGACTTTGCCTATAGAACTTGTAGAAGTAAACACTAAAGGCATTAACAATATCAAAGAACGTTTTCATGCTCAGACATGGGAATGTGTCTCTTTCCCTACGCAAAAAAATAGTTCTTGAGGTAGTTAATCTTCATAGACATGTCATCAAGCAAGTCAATGCGATCATCCCTCCTTCCCTCCCTTCTAAAATAATTATGTTTTTCGGGGTCAGAAAGCCAAAATATGGAGACAATTATCACCAAATCCAACGTACGATTATGCATGATGGAAAATATCTAGCGCTTTCCCTTGTTAAATATATTAACAAGGGAAAGCGCTAGAAATTATCCATCATGCATAATCGTACGTTGATGCTTATAGAGTGAAAAAACTGAAAGAATCAACTTGTAGGGTCATTTTAATGGGGGGTGGAGAATTCAGGTCTTTGCAAATTCAAAGTATGGTGAATGTTGCATGAAGCAAGATATTGAAAGTAGAGTTATGTTAGACACACTTAAATGCAACAAATATGAAAATTTGTACATGAGCTCTATTATTTGACTTAAGAGTTAGTTGTTTGAAAAGGCATGTTTTGTCAACTTGTGTTTGGTTGATGGTTTTGTACACCAATATGTAAGAGTACATGGACATATTCACATGATGTGAATTTGTTTTTTCTTTGAAGGAGAAAAATGATGTGTTTTCAGTTTGATGGTTTTGTTTGTGACAAGACGTCACAAGATTTTGCGAAGGTCCACTCTTGAGCGAGAGCCTCATGATTACGACCTATCCGTGAGAATCAAATGGGAGTGCATCCTTATTTTGAAAGCAAGTAGGATTCTAAGCTACCTAGGACTCAAACCATCATTTTTAAATTTGAAATATAATGGTGTTGTTTCAATGCCTGAATCCACAACCCTAACACATGAAATCAATAATCTAATTACACATGAAATAAATAGTTATTTTCTCCAAAATTAAAAATATAACTTAAAACTAAATTCAACATAGTTGAAAGAAAAAGAAGCGCCATTGAAATGGTTTGTTGACAAATGGTTAGATTTCTTATCCAATTAAGGCCTAGCATGTATTTTGATGTTTCATGAATTTCTTTGCAAATTCAAAGTATGGTGCATGTTGCATGAAGCAAGATGTTGAAAGTACATAGCTTTATTATTTGACTTAAGAGTCAGTTGTTTGAAGAGGCATGTTTTGTCAACTTGTGTTTGGTTGATGGTTTTGTACACCAATATGTAAGAGTACATGGACATATTCACATGATGTAAATTTTTTTTTTCTTTGAAGGAGAAAAATGATGTGTTTTCAGTTTGATGGTTTTGTTTGTGACAAGACATCACAAGATTTTGCGAAGGTCCACTCTTTAGCAAGAGCCTCATGATTACAACCTATCCGTGAGAATCAAATGGGAGTGCATCCTTATTTTGAAAACAAGTAGGATTCTAAGCTACCTAGGACTCGAACCATCATTTTTAAATTTGAAATATAATGGTGTTGTTTCAATGCCTGAATCCACAACCCTACCACATGAAATCAATAATCTAATTACACATGAAATAAATAGTTATTTTCTCCAAAATTAAAAATATAACTTAAAACTAAATTCAATATAGTTGAAAAAAAAAGAAGCGCCATTGAAATGGTTTGCTGACAAATGGTTAGATTTCTTATCCAATTAAGGCCTAGCATGTATTTTGATGTTTCATTAATTTCTTTGCAAATTCAAAGTATGTTGCATGTTGCATGAAGCAAGATGTTGAAAGTACATGAGCTCTATTATTTGACTTCAGAGTCAGTTGTTTGAAGAGGCATGTTTTGTCAACTTGTGTTTGGTTGATGGTTTTGTACACCAATATGTAAGAGTACATGGACATATTCACATGATGTGATTTTTTTTTTTCTTTGAAGGAGAAAAAGATGTGTTTTCAGTTTGATGGTTTTGTTTGTGACAAGACGTCACAAGATTTTGCGAAGGTCCACTCTTGAGCGAGAGCCTCATGATTACAACATATCCGTGAGAATCAAATGGGAGTGCAACCTTATTTTGAAGGAGAAATTTCAATAGGCTTTAGGAAATTTAATTTCAAGTCATTTAATTTCACTAGAAATAATTCAGAGGTACATGAAATGAATAGTATTTAGGAAGAACAATAGTCCCTCATGGAATATGAAGAAAGTAGCCACTTCATTTTGTATATATGCATGCTTTGAGTTACTCCTCAAAAAATTTCAAAACATGTGTATTTATTACTCTACCCATCCCAATTTTCATAGGATCCATAGCACATACATTTCTATATGCCCTAGTTGTTGTAAGGCCTAATTATTTCATCACTTTCAAAGGAATTACATCAGTTGTTTCTCCTAAATCTAGCATATAGTTGTGTAATAATATTTTATTTATTAGTAGGAATATATGAAAATGTTTATGAATTACATTTGTATTCCCTTCATTCATCTTTTATAACTCTATATAGGATAATCCTCAAAAGTAGGGTCATCTACTTCATCAAATTTTAAGAACTTCTTAACCTTATATCTTTATTTCATATTTGCATAACTTCCACAAATGGGATAGAAACAAGATATTTTCCAAGTGTTGAAGTAAACCAACTTTAATTTCATTGTACACTCTTTATATAGGTATGGTTGAATGTTGTACATCTGGTACATAGATCAATTTGTTGTTTTCATTGTTTACTCTTAAAAATTATTTGAAGTGGGAGCGAAGAGTTGGTTTCTTCCTAGGTTGGCTTACATTTCCTTCAATATGTGATCCATCCCTTTCTCTAATTCATATTTTTATCTCTTCTATTAATTATGTTATTCTTTCTATGTATTGTTAGTACAAGGGGGTGAAATAATTTCTTATCATTTTCTAAGTGGTGAGGTCGTTTCAATCTCCAATAGTTGTGTTGGTGTGGTGGGAACCATGCTAGGAGTTGGGTATTCCATTGATATGGTCAAGGTACTTAGTGTATGAGGAGCATCCAAAATTAGGCGGATTGGGATCTTGATGAGGGGGATATGTCACTTGATGCATGCAATGATGATGGTATTTGATGAGTAAAGGACACATATAGATGAGATCTAATGAACACCTAGTTCTATGCACCAATTTACATCTAACAAGGTTTCCTCCCGAAAGAGGTATTAGATCCCAAGTATGCACCAATTTACCACTAAGGAAGGAGGAAACCTTGTTAGATCCTCGGAAGTTTCTATAAATATTTTTAGATCACAAGCCTTTGAAAACTGATCTAAAAGAAAGAAGAATATGTTATCACTAAGCTGGAACCAATTGGGTTGTTCAATGGTCAACCTTATGTAACTATTTCAAATCACTTTGGACTGAAATTTAGCCCTTCTAGTTAGAGAGGGCTCTCTCAAAGAAAACAAATGAATACTCAAGATCAAATTTATATTGCAAATGGATAACTCTTTTTGTGTTTTAAGTTATTTTGCTGGTGAAAGATGTATGAAAGGCTACCAATAGATCTTTGTTACAACGGTCTGCCACCTAGGCTAGACTTCGATACTGACCTAGAGACCTAATTCAAATAGGATTACATCACTTTTGAGGAAAAATAGGGTTATTTCAATTTTAATAGAGTTGGTAATAAAAGTGCCTATTTTTTTTGTTAACATATTCACTTCCATTATATACTCCTAACTTCTAAAGTTGATGTCCTAATTTTTTTTCTACAAGAACATGTAAGCCAAAAAGTTCACTCTTAAGTTTTAAAAAATAAATCTCGATGTCTCTGGAGAATCTATCAATAAAATTTAAGTAATTGAAGCTATAGAAATAAGTAGAAGGAAGAGAATCACAAAAATCACTATGAACAAGCGACAAGGGGCGAATTTAAGAGGAATAATTTTATTTCCATGGTAACCTAGTAAAGTCCCTACTTCTTGTATATCCTCAATATATAATTTCCATGAAAAGTAGTTTTAATTCGTAAGTAGGAGATTACCTAGACTAGCCATATTAAAATATGCAAATAAGATTATTTCAAAAGAAAAAATTAATTGTTTAGAAGGGGAGTTCTCAAATAAATGGTTAGTTTTATGAAAATGACACTACAAATGTAATTTGGATGTCAAAATTATACCATTTTGAAAAAATATATAAAAATGAACAAAAATACCATGTTGGAAGTGGAGGTTGATCAACGCAACGATGGTTGTACATTGAGACTATTGAGTTAATTTACAAACCCAAAAATATAAAATTAAAACAAAGAAATTTATAAAATTAAATTAACAGAGACAAAAAATTAAAAACAAAACACAAAAAAAAATAAATCATTTCTTCTCTAACTTTCATTATAAGCTCACATTTACAAATATACAGTTAGTTACTTGTATTAATGCAAGTGACTCACTTTTATAAATAAGTGAGAAACATGTTTACAATAAGGTCACTTTATAAATTAAAGTCATATGAAAAAAAAATAGAAAAAAAATATAACATATAAAAAAATTTCAAAAAAAAGGTGAAACAACAACCGCAACAATTTAATGAAAAAGGAACTACTTGTAATTTAATAAAGTAAATTTTAACCTATTGAATTAATGCATATATAAAAAAAAAGTTAAGAAGGATAAAGGATGTTGTTTCTTTTTCTTATCCTCTAAGTATGTGTTTGCCTAATGCTTATGTATTTGCTTGCAAAAAACTTCAACATGGTTGCATGCAAAAACAAATAATTTTTTCAAATAAAAAAATTGAAAACTTTACAAGCTTGGGGTTAGATTTAAAATGGTCTACGCAAAAAATAAATACCAATTTTATTTTTTATTTGTGATTTATCAAGATCAAAAAGAGTGAAGGCAAAGAAAAGAATACACACAAACTGAGAATAAAAAATAGAAAATAATATAATAGAAAAATATAAGAATACACACAAAACAGAGATAGGAGCCAAGAAGCAGATTTGAAAAAAGATTGGTAGTGGCCAGTGGGAAATAAAGGAATGTAAAGAGGGTCTGTTCAGCCTTCTCCAGCTATTCCCCTGGTACAAACTGACTCTTCTCTGTTTTCTCATTATTGGCTGATTTTTTATTATATATATATATATATATATATATGAAGAAGGCAGTATCATAGTTTTGGACCCTTCACAAAGATGGTAAGTGGTTACTTTTTTCACTCTTATGTAGCTTCATAATATGCACACAGGACAGCAACTATGTATTTGCTTAGATTGATTAAAAGAAACTAAAACAAAGCATTTTGTGGACAGATCCAGTTCTCTGCACACCACTGGATATGCTGAGCAGGAACATGTAAAAGGAAATCTGAATATTGGGCGTACTCATACAATATATAAAACTTTAATCCATGTTCACTGTTTATGCATAAGAGAATACACACAAACTGAGAATAAAGGTACTCATATAAGTTTATGCAGAAAAAATTTAATCCATAAATGTTAGGCTTTGTTATATGCATGATAAAAAAAGGTAATGGGTCATACAAGAAATAAAATGAAGGGAAAGAAAGGAAATGGAACATGTGTGAAGATAAATATAGTAGTGAGAACAATAATATAGCGAAAACACAATGTATATTAATAAATATAATAGCAAATTATTGTAGAACACAAACTCGTGCTTCTAAGAGGGGGATTTTGCTGGAAGAAGGTATCTGGAGGATTCGGGAACATCTGGATGGTGAAATTTCTGAATACTTCCATCCTTCCTTATTTGATTAAGAGGCTATTGGATTATGTGTTGGACTGCATTGCAAACAGGTTTATTACACTTTATGTGCTGTGTCAACAGCTGGGTGAGGGTGGATGGAATTATCTATTACTTGTGATCAGACAACAAACTGTCATTTGATCTTCAACAGGTTGATGTTGGTGGGTGAGTTTCAATCACTTGCTATTTATTGGGTGTTCTTGTTGGTCGGCTCGTTTGCTTTGGGCTGGTTCCAATTCTACAGGTATTTTTCAATGGGCTGTACATTTTGCTCGTGCTTTCAGCTGTTGTAGGCTTCTGGGTGAACAGTCATCTACTGGAGGCATTTATCACTGTTTTGTACACCTTTTATTTCTGAAGGTGTGGCTTCAGTGTCATTGGTAGGCCGGACATTAGTGCCTACTGGAACATATACATGGGTTGCGTTATATACTCTACATTATTCTGCTGATGCTCCTTGTGCATTTGATAGATTGCTACAGGGCTCCTTATGCGATGTTAGCCTGCTACAGGGCGTATTGGTTCTAACATTTTGGATCTGTGTTTAACTGCTTACGCTTGGGAAACGCTCACACTTGGGGAGCTGTTATATAATTCTCGGCTTTACATTTGGATGGTTTAATCTGAAGGCTTGTCATGATCAGTGAAGACTGGAGACTGGAGCGTTTTATCACTGTTTTTTTTGTGCCTAAAAAATCTGGCCTTGTCGACATTCAGTGAAGACTAGAGCGTCTTTATAACAGTTTTTTTGTGTCTAATTAGTTGGGTGCTTACAGCGTGCCCTTTAATATAAACATTAATATAAACAAAACAATATTTTTTCTTTTGTGAAAAAAAAGCAATGGAAAAGAACTTGCTTTCTGGGGCAAGAGTAGTGGAGAATTGTAACATACCCGAGCCAACGCGGACGTAA